>JAGFMF010011739.1:1636116-1678617 GCA_019455555.1 Galemys pyrenaicus | reverse complement strand
CGCTCTGTCTGTGGTGAATCCTCTCACCCCCCCACAACTCTAGCCTGTACCCCAGTGCTTGTATGCATAAATAAAAAAAAAATCTTTAAAAAAAAAAAAAAGAAAACTGGAGGCATCCACACTCACAAACTTTAACTATACTACAAAGCTATATCTATCAAAACAGTATGCTATTGAAATACAAATAGACTCACATATCAATGGAATAGCATTGAGAGACCAGAGATAAACCCATGAACAGTAATTTATGACAAAGGAGCCAAGACCACCAGTGGAGGATGGAGAAAGTAAAGTCTCTTCAACAAATAGCATTAGGAAGACTGGACTGACACATACAAAAGAGTGAAATTAGGCCTCTTTCACACCATACAAAAATTAATTAAAATGTATTAAATACTTGGATTTAAGACCTCAAACCATAGAATATATGAAAGGAAACATAGGCCAAAAACTCAGTAAAGCTGAATTCAGTGATGTCTTTGGGGACTTAGCTACAATAACAAGGGAAAAAAAGCAAAAATAAACAAATGGCACTCCATATAATGAAAATGTTTCTGTACCGTGAAAGAAACTATCATTAAAATGAGAAGACAGCCTTAAAAATCGAAGAAAATACTTGCACATCATACATCTCATAGGGGCTAATAAAAAAAAAATCTACAAATAACTAATACCACTCAACAAGGAAACATATAACCCAGTCAAAATATGGGCAGAAGATCTAAACAGACACTTCTTCAAAGAAGACACACAGATGGTCAACAGGTACATGAAAAAAATGTTCATCATAATTTATCTTTGGGGAAAAACAAAAACACAATGAGATACCACCTTACACCAGGGAGAATGGCTCATAGCAAAAAACCCAGAGCAACAAGTATTGGGGGGATGTAGAGAAAAAGGAACCCTCTTACACTACTGGTAAGAATGTAAATTGATCCAACCTCTATGAAAAAAAACACTATGGAGGTTTCTCAAAATAATAAGAATAGATTAGTTATATGATCCAGCAATTCCACTCATAGGTATTTACTCAAAGACTACAAAAGCAGGGCCTCCCTGGTGGCGCAGTGGGTTAAGCAACGCACTATGAAGCAAACCGCAGCCACCGCAGCCACCACAGCCACCGCAGCCACCGCAGCCAGTGCAGCACGAGTTCGATCCCTGCTGCCGGCCAGGGAGGGGACCCACATGAAGCAAACCGCAGCCACTGCAGCACGAGTTCCATCCCTGCTGCCGGCCAGGGAGGGGAACCCACATGGTGCGGCAGACCTCTCCTGCTGTGCCCGCTGCTCCCCTCAGCACTGTACTTCAGTGGATCTGCCTGTTCTGCTCCCCACTCTCTTTGGTGAATCCTCTCACCCCCCACACCTCTGGCTGTACCCCAGTGCTTGTATGCATAAATAAATAAATCTTTTTTTTAAAAAAAAAGAATACAAAAGCACTAATTTGAAGGAGATATATGCACTCCTGTATTCATTGCAGCACTATTTCTAATAGCCAAGATATGGAAACAACTGAAGTTCAATGACAGATGAGTAGGTAAAGAAGCTGTGGTATATGTGCACCATAGAGTATTACTCAGCTAAACAAAGAGAGCGAGAGAAATGAAACCCTGCTCTTGGCAGCGACATGGACAGAACTAAGCTAGTTCCATAGATTAGGCTAAGCGAAGAAAGTCTGAAGGAAAAAGACAAATACCAGATATTTTACTCTTATGTGGAATATAAAGATACAAATCAAATGAAAAGACATTAAAAACCCCCAAACAAAGCCTAGAAATTTGACTGCAGATTTGAGGCTACCAGAAGGGTAGGGTGGGGCATGGAGAACAAAAGGAGGAGGACTGATGGACTGTGGTTGAGGATTTGGTGCTTTGGTGGTGGATGTGGTGCAGTTAATGCTAACTAAAGAGGTGTGACTCTATACACTGTATACAGTGTTGTAAACCAATGTTACTTCAATAAAAACATATATATGTAATTTTTTTTTAAAAAAGACCTTAAAGGTAGTCAGTAGCCCATTATAGGCATGATCTTAACTGAAAGCTCTTTGAGTAGAGCTATCTGCTTCTGTAAAGTCCCTGCCTCTGGATTAAAAGAACCTGATTTGGCTACTTAGTTACTGAGGCTTTTTGATGTTTCTTCTAGAAGACTCTGTTTATGATCTGTAATTTGGAGCTGAGACCTTTCAGCAAGTGTAAGGAATCAAAACAGAAACTACTTGAGCATGATAAGATTGAACGGCTCTGGATAATGTCTTTTAATAATTTCTTTTAATAATCAACAATACTAGAGCAAGGAAAACAGAATCCTCTTTTAAGATTAATATACATACACCTATAAATCTTTAGTGAGTCATTTGTGCCATAAAGTGTTTTTATGATAGTTCCCAATTGGAAAGGGCATGTCAGCCTAGAAGCAAAGATTGTTCGTCAGCCTGTACAGTTATCATAGGTGAACATCCTCAGTGGGTGCTTATACTCAAAAAGTACAGTCTCTTTTGATGTGTCAGGTTTATTTAATTTTCACCCTGGGTTTGGAAAACCAAAGAATATTCTTAATATTCTGAATTAATTAGGATGTGGAAATTAATAAATAACCTTATTCCTATTATTTCTTATTAACAAATAGCAAATTCCTAGTATTCCTTCCTTTCCTGAGAAGGAGCAAATCTTTTCAGTTGTCCAGAGACCATCTAGGAAACCTCCAAGTCGGTTTAGATACAAGAGTCTCTTGTCCTTTTTCAAATTGTCACAACATGAAGTTTAGCATTTTAACCATTTTATGGATACATTCACAGTCTTGTGTAACTATCAGATGCTATCCCAAAGGCTCTTGGTATTTAATTATTTTGAACACTGGAAAGGCAATATGAAGAGTTGTTAGAACAAACTGGCTACAAAAATAAGGAGTGTGTTGCTACCATTATTAGGTAATGTTACCTTATTGATCAAAATGATGATAATAATAATATTTAAAATTAACATAATAGTTATTAAGAAATTGAGACCTTCCTGAAGTGAAGACTTCTTGTTGTTTAACTTAAGGCAGTTCAGCACAGAAACACATGAGTTAGGCTACTGAGAATCGAGAGTCTGAACACAGGCAAAATAAACTTTTGTTGTCTGAGTATACAAAGGACAAATAATAAGGCTCTATGTCATCATGTCTAGAAACTACACAAACTATAGTTCCTTATTTTTCCTTTAGATACAAATACTCTTTTTCCAATCTTCCAATTTAAATTGTTTACTGACTTTTTTTTGTAGGCATATATTTTATTTTTTAAAGATTTACTTATTTATGCATAGAAGAGCTAGAGTATAGGCCAGAGAGGAGGGAGCAGGGGAGGTGAGAGGATTCACCAGACACAGAATGGGGAACACAGAACAGGTGAATCTACTGAAATACACTGCCAAGGGGAGCAGCAGGAGAGACAGGAGAGGTCTGCTGTGGGTTGGCTGGGGGTTGAATTCAAGCTATAGCGGGGACAGCACTGAGATTTACCCCTATACCACCAGGGAGGCCCCATGTAGAAATTCAAATTGTTTGTTATACCCTATAATGTTGGATGTCAGTATTATTTGAAGTTTAATTTTAAATCTTAAAATGTAACTAGTCCTATTAATAGATGTTTAGGTAATGTGCATCACATTAAACTTAAAGCTGTTTTGCTAGTTTAAGGTTTTTGAGATAAAGACATTCCCTAACAAACTACAGCTTAAACTGATCACTACTAGACCTGACTTACAAGTAATACCAAAAAGAGTTCCAAGCTAAAATGAAAAGACACTCATTACTAACACAAAAATATACCACGTACTGGGATAAGTTATCACATGGTCAAATCCAGAATACTCTGATACTGAAATATGGTGGTGTATGTTCTAGTATAAAATGATTAAAAATGTGTTAATGGCTACATGACAAAAAGATGTAAATTGAGTTCAAAAATACAAAAGGGGGAATTAAACGGTACTGTTTCTATATGTAACTGAAGTTAAATTATCAGCATAGACTAGTTTGTTTTTATGGTTTTTTTTTTCTTTGGTCTCACTGCCTCTTTGATCATATTTTTGTTCAAATTCAGCTGTCCAAAATGTTTGCCTTTTTTTTAAAAGATTTATTTATTTATGCATACAAGCACTGGGGTACAGACCAGAGGTGTGGGGGGTGGGAGGATTCACCACAGAGAGCGGGGAGCAGAACAGGCAGATCAACCGAAGTACACTGCTGAGGGGAGCAGCAGGACACAGCAGGAGAAGTCTGCTGCGCCATATGGGTCCCCTCCCAAGCCAGGTACAGGGATTGAACTCATGCTGCGGTGGCTGCGGTTTGCTTCATAGTGCGTTGCTTAACCCACTGCGCCACCAGGGAGGGCCCGGGAGACTTTTTATTTATTTATTTGTTTATTTGTTCATTTATTTATTTATACAAGAGCCAGGGTACAGGCCAGAGGGGCAGAGGGTGAGAAGATTTCACCAGAGACAGAGTGGGGAGCAGAACAGGCAGATATGACCTAGTCCTCATGCTAGATAAAGGCTCTTTCTCAGCTTCACTTAAACCCAAGTCCCTAGCCCCTCCTGGACAGGAATGGGGGCCTTTCAAGGCCAGGAGGGAGCCCAGGTAGGGTAGAGGAAGGCAACTCTCCCCCCAGCAGGGTACTACAAACCCTTGTCATCAGCTCAGCCTCATTCAAGTGGGGAAACCACCTCTATGTGAGTGTCCTGGAGGCCTCGTCCCTTCACTCTGGGTAGCTCCAAAGGGCAAAGATTGGGCAGGCCCTGATATAGCCACTTTAAATGATCCTCAAGTCAGTCAGTCCCCAAAGCCAGTTGCTGCACCTAAGACCTTCCAGAGAGGTCCTCAGAGGCCTCCTAGCTCCAATACAACTTCAACTCTGTGGGGCCCCAGCGAGTCAGCATGTAGAGGATGAGTCCTGGGTGGGGTGCAGGCATGATCCCTCCAGCTTGCCCAAACCTGGACTGATATCTGTGGTTTCTGGCTGAGGCTAAGACCCGGCCTGCCTGCCAGGACAGACCAGATAGACGCAGTCTAGTCTCGGTCCCTAAAAGCGCGCCTGTGCCTGGAAGTGCTTGCAGCGGGCATGCTTCATGGACAGTCCATATATGGGAGTGAGGTCCACTTTCACGTCTGGAGCCACACTGAAGTCCAGGCGCTGTAGCAGGATGGCCAAGAAGAGGAAGACCTCCCAGCGGCCAATGGTCTCACCGATGCACTTCCTCTTGCCCAGGCCAAAGAGAATCACCTTCTCACTCAGGGCCTTGTTGATGGTGCCACTGGGGGTGAGAAACCTTTCTGGCCGAAACTCAGATGGGTCACCCCACAGCTTCCTGTAACCAACAAAAGATGCTGAAATGGCAGTTTGGGACTAAGAAGCACCAAGTAGGTTCATCCCTAACCCCAAGAGGTTGGGGAATGGCAGGGACAGTGGAGTAGAAGCCCAGGAAAATGGAGTTTTCCCCTGCTCATTCTCAACTTACTCGTCATGGTTGATCTGCCACTGGTTCACAAAGACACAGCGCCCCTTGGGGATGTAAAAGCCATTCAGATTCGTGTCCCTTGTGGTACTGAGGAAGGAGGAAGCTCAGTCAGACTGGCTGCGAGGAGATTGCGCACCCCTCCCATGCTGTGTCCGCCCACCATGCCTTCGCACGCGCAGGCGCACGAGGACTGCAGGAAAGCGCAGACAGCGGTGGGTTCAGGGTGCTTCACCTGTGGGGGATGGTTAAGGGGATGAAGGAGGAGTGTCGGAAGGTCTCCAGGATGAAGGCCTCCAAGTAGGGCAGCTGCGGTCTGTCGGAGAGCCGGGGCGGCCGTGCCCTGCCAATCACCGTGTCTGCAAAACAAAGGGCCAGAAGGATGAAGGGGCTGCCCACACCTGGGCAGGGGGCGGGCATCTCGAGTCCTTGGAAGGGAGCCATCACCTACCCATCTCCTGCTGGATCCTTGTCTGCACGTTGGGGTTCGCCACCAGGTACATGAAGCTCCAGGAGATGGCAGTGGTGATTGTGTCAAACCCTGACCAGAGAGAACACAGGGACAAGTTAGGTGATTGGTGGGTCAGGGTACTCGGACAAAGGCAGGGCACACTGGGGCAGGTCATACCAGCTCCAAAGAGATCCAAGACCACACTGACAATCTTCTTGTCTGAGAGCTGAACGTTGGCGTTCTCGTCCAGCTTCATGTCCTGACAGTGCTGGATCAGGCTGTCTGTGATGTCCCGGATGTGGCCCTGGTTAGGCAAAGCCCCCAGGTGAACAAGACCCCAGGACTAGACCTACTTCTCCAAGCCTGTGTGCTCACACCCCTAGCACTATTGCTGAAAAGGTGACTCCCCCCAAAGGCTGCCACCCCAGCATCTCTAAGACTTTCTCCTGATCAGAACACTGGCAGCTCAAAGGACACCTGATACATTGAGTCTGGGACCGTTATCATCCCCATGTGCTTTTTACCCTTTTCTCTCCCGTGAGAGTAGGAGCCCAGCCCTTATCTCCTGTGGTCCCCACAGGGGCTGTACAGACTGGCTGTTTAGTAACTGGTTGTTCTCTGTGAGAGTTAGAGAACTGGTCAAGAAAAAGTTTGAATTTCCTGCCAAGGATGGAATTCACTCCATGAATGACTTCAAAATCCAGGGTTTTCAAAATCCCAGTCTGCCAACCCCCATGCGGCTTCAGTTATCTCTGATCTCCTGGCCCCTGACCCCATCCACTCCCTGCTACCCCCCCCCCCCCGCCTCTACCTTCTCAAATGTTTTGTAGTGTTCTTTGACCATCTTCTGCATAAAGTTGTTGAACTTCTTNCCCCATGCGGCTTCAGTTATCTCTGATCTCCTGGCCCCTGACCCCATCCACTCCCTGCTACCCCCCCCCCCCGCCTCTACCTTCTCAAATGTTTTGTAGTGTTCTTTGACCATCTTCTGCATAAAGTTGTTGAACTTCTTATTCAGGTCCTTGAAGGCAGCCAGGGTGGGGTGGGGCAGGTAACGCAGGATGGGAATGAAGTCGGCAGGGTTCCCGGAGGCAGCCATCTCCCCAAACTCATTGCTCAAGTCGACTAAGCTAAGCAGCTCCTGGTCGTCATGGTCATAGCGCCGGCCAAAGCACATGGCACAGATGACGTTGGCCACTGATACCACTATGTACCTGTAGGGGTCGAAGCGCCCGGCGCTGGCCATCAGCTCCTGGAACTTGCCGATGAGGTACTCGGCCTCCTTACTCACGTGCTCCTCCAGGTAGCAGGAGGATGAGGAAGCTGGGTCCGAGGCGATGGAGAAACTCTTCAGGGCATTCTGGGCCAGGCGCCGGCGGGCGGCCCACACCGGCCCAGAGTCCGGGTTAAAGGTCACGGTCTGGCCTTCATTGATCAGGGTGAAGGTGTAGAGGTCGGGTCGACCTTTGAAATCATCACCCTGCCGCACCAGGGCCTGCCGGATGGTGTCCAGGCCGCTCAGCACCACGACGGGGGTGCAGCCGATGCGGATCTGCAGCACGTCCCCGTAGTGCTGGCTCAGCCGGGCCAGGGCCAAGTGTGGGTTCTTGCCCAGCGTCAGCACGTTCCCGATCAGGGGCCAGCCCCAGGGCCCTGGTGGACTCTTCTGGCCTTTGGGGGCCCGCGACTGCCAGGTTTTGACCACCCAGGATACCAGGCAGAAGATAGCAGAGGCCAAGAGAAGCTCCGTGGCCGAGATGGGGATGGAGAATTCAAACACAGAAAACATGATCAGCGTAGAGATTTCAAGGTGGCTGTGGAGAGAGGGGGCAGGAGGCAGATCAAGAGGTGAGATGGGGAATGGGAGAAGTCAGTGTCCTCAAGTGTCAGCATGCTGGTCAAAGAAAAGGGAAAATATCCAGAAGTGCTCGTTGGGCATGACAGGGAGGAGGTGGCAGGAGAAACTGCTTTTGAGTTGCCACTACACAGTGTACCAAGAATTCAGTGATTCTTCACTGGTCCTGGCCACAACCTCTGAACTAGGCTGCAGTGAGGCTCAGAGAAGGTAAGTAACTTGCCCGAGATCACAACGCCAGGAAGTATTGGATCTATGCCCCCAACCCAGACTGCCTAATTTCAGACCTCCCTCTCCTAACTGCTGCACCGATCTAAAACAGCATTTCTCAAAGTCAAGTTTATGATTTCCATATGGTGTCTGCACTCTTCTTTACTTCGTATTTTTCTAAATTCAACTGTAAATCCACCCACCTACCATCATCCCAAACAATAATATCTGGGTGAAAGAATAGGTTTGATTTTTCCCCTGAACCTACATTAAGATAAACACGTAATAGAGGTGTCAAGCCCCAAGTTCGCTTGAGTATTACCCACCCCACTTGGGGAAATGCTGCTGAGGGATCATCTACTTCTTTAGCCTCATTTCACAGTTGGGGAAACTGACTTCTGGAGGGGACACTGGTTTGGCTAACATCGCCCAGCACTCAGTAACAGTCAGTACTAAGATCTCTGAGGAAAAGCTCCCTAGGAAGTTTCCAGCTGCTGTGATAGGCACCTCCCTTTAAAGAATGATCAGATCAGCCCATGAAAAAGAACATTCCAAGAAGCGTCACTTCTCCACTGCTTAATCTCAGGATCTAGGAGATCCTGCCTGACCTAGAGACGATAGGGCAAGGGGCAGGGGACGGGAGGACCACTGCCAAGCCCACTTGCAGCCTTGGTTCTTTCCCTTCAACTGCCGCACTGTTTAAAAGCAGTTGGAGAACAGATAGATTGAAACTCCGGATCACAAACATCCAGGCCAGGGTTTTGGTTGAGCTCAATTCTCATGAATGAATAGTCCGTCTTTTGCTGGTTTTCCCAGAGCAGAAAAAGCCCAAAATAAGTGGAAGGTTCCCCAGCCGCCCAGAGCTGCAAGAAAACTACAGACTGGAATCTTGAAGGTTCGGAATGGATCTGAATTTAAAGTCTAGGCTTGGTCTAGAAAAGGTGTGTAAATGTACAATTACTCTTTCCAAGGCATCAGGCTGTGGCTGGGGCATCTGCCTAGGCTGGGGCATGGTGTCCTAGACTAGACAGCAGGAGACTGAGTTCCAGGCCACATGAGGTGGCCTTGGACTGGCCATGTTCCCTCTCTAAGCTTACATCACCTGAGAGAGTGGGTGAGACCTGATCTCTAATTCAGGGTGCCCAGCTGGATCTCAGCAAAGCCCCAGATGTGATCTGGAGAAGCTCACAATCTGGTTAGTGAGGTCTCACTATAGGAGAGCACCCACATTGGGGAGATTATATGATTCCCACTTGAGTGCTATAAGCAGGGGGGCTTCTTGGAGGAGCTGGATCCCACAGTTCACTGACACCCCGGGTGAACTGCAGAGAATGTGGCCTTACTGGGCCGTGGTGCTGCCTTCCACACAATGGGTGCCCCAAGACCTCCAGCCTTGGTGAGATGGTAGGAGGCTACGAGAGATGGTAAGTTTTGGGGGACTGCAGCTGGCAGTCTCATATGACTGTCCCAAAGCAGAGAAGACAGTCAATGGCATAGAGAAGGCCCCTGAGCAGTGCCCAGGACTCCTGCTAGGTGAGCCTCTCTTGTCCCTGCCAGCATCTTAGTTCAAAACCAGTCCCCCCTCGGTAAGGTCAAGTCAGTCAGGAGTAGCTTTTAGACAAGGCAGGGTACAGCTGGTGAGAACACAAACTGCCCCCTCCACCGCCTTAACTGCCCAGGGAGAAGCCCCGTCATCAGCAGTCTGCTGCCAGAGGAGCCACAGACTCCCAGCTGCCCTGAGTCATGTCCTTATTCCATCCTTCCAGGGGACCCTGGTGGGAGAGTCACAGGCAGTCAGAGGGGTGGGAGCTGGAGTCTGGGCCGTGGAGTCTGGGCCAGGGTCGGAGGTGGCAGCTGAGTGCAGATGCTTCTCCAGACTAGGCGTCTCCAGGCAAGGTCTAGCACTAGCTGTAAGACCCTGGGCAAGTCTTATCCTTCCCCTGGCCTCAGTTGCCCCACTGGGGACCTGGATCCCTGATGCTAAGGACATTCAGCTTACTTCTTGAGGTGCTAAAGAAGTGGCTACCCAGGAAGGCCTGGTGGCATCAAAATGCTCCTGGGGGTGAGAGGGAGGAAGCAATTCAGAAGCCTTAAACACTCACCTGCGGCAGGCAGCCGAGAGTTGCTGAGTTGGGCAGAGAAGAGTGGTCTCTAGAAGCAGGGACCCCAAAGAAGATCGAGGAAGACTCCAAGGTCTTGTCACCTTCAGGGTGAGGGTGAAGGCACTGCCACCTTTATAGGCAGCTCGCACGCAAGGCCACGCCCCTGGAGCTCCAGGGAGGGGGTGGGACAGAAAGGGGGGGGTTTCAACAGAGATGGGGGGAAGGGAGGAATGGTGGTTCTGAGCCATGAGGAAGGGGTAAAGGGGGGGACAGGTAAGAATCTATTGTGGGGACTGTCTCATCTAAGTGACTACATAAAGGGGGTGAGGGCTGCGGCACTGGGATCCCCAACTCCAAGATACCCCATGGACATTGCAGAACCCAGCCTGGGCAGGGTTCCTGGGAAGAAATCCTAGGACATTCCGAAGAGAGGGTACAGGTGAGGGCTCTATTCCGGCGCACCGGGACCCCCCCTAACCTCATTCTGCACCTACTGCCTTACCAGCCCCACTCTCGCTACCGGCGGGGCTGGGGCCAGGCAGGCAGGGGCGGAGCTGGCGGGGGATGACCTTCCCCGGGGTTACTGAGTCCAGGCTCGCGTGAGAAGCGAGGCGACCCCGGCCCGAGGTCACCGGGGCCGGAAGGCCCGAGGCGCCAACTGGCCGGCGGAGTCCCCGAGAGCGGCTCACGGACCGCGGAGCGCAGAGCGGGAATGGATGGATTGAACAGGCGGTGCGGCTGAGCGCTCGCCGGGCCGGCGCCTCTGGGGTCACTTGGAAAGATGAAAACGTTCAGCCCGGACCCGCCAGCCCTTGCGTTTCCCTCCTCGCTGCCGGGGTTGCTGATGCATTGGCGGAGCAGAGAAACCTGACTGGGGCTGCGCGGCGACCTCCCGCCGGGGAAAGGGTTAAGGGCCAGACCTCGAGCCCCGCGGGCGGGGGGCCCAGGGTCGGAGGTGGCAGCTGAGCGCAGACGCTTCTCCAGACTGGCGTGCGCGCGTCGGGTCCTGCCCTCCAGGGGCAGAGGTCAGGCGGCCGGTCCCCGCCCCTCTGGCTGGCCGGGGGCGCGCTGCCCAGGGGTTGCGTGAGAAGGGCCGCGAGGCCGGCGCAGCCACCCCTCCGCCTAACTCCCCGCGGAGCGCGGGCACCGCAGTCACGCGAAGGCGGGGGGAGGGGTGGGCGGGGATCTCGAAGGCCTGGCCCGGCGGGCTTGGGGTGGGGGTGGAAGCCGAGGAGCAGCCGCGAGCCGAGGGCCTGGCGGGCGCGCGATTGGGCAGGTGGGGAAGGCGGTGCAAAGGGCTCCAGTTTGCGTGCGGAACGCGGCTTTGCAGTGGAGCAGGCGCTTGCGTGTGTCCGGACTCCGCGGGCCCACGCCTGTGGCAGGACACGCAGCCCAGCGCCGCCCGGCGGGCCCAACTGGCTACCTCTGACACTGTCCCCGCCCCTGCCGCCGAGTCCTCCCAAGGTAGGATGACCAGGGACAAAAAGCCGTATGTGTGTGTCTACCTCAACCTGCACCGCCTCTCGCTGTGCCCTCGCCTCCCACTCAGCAGACGCCACCTGATGCACCGCACAAGTATTTACCGAACGCCTACTGTGCGCGCTGTTTTGGACACTGGCTTCTAATCAAAACTGACAGCGCTCCTGTTCTCGTGGGGCTTACACTCCGCCAAGCTTGGGTGTGCCGTGAACCATAAGGCCACTGAACGACAGCAAGAAAAGCTAGAGTGTAGAGAGAAATAAAGTAGAAAAGGGACAGAAATCACGTGGGGAAGGAGGCAGCCTGCAACTCAAAATAAAGTGGTCAGGGAAGTCGTGGGGACAAGATGACACTGAGCAGAGGCAGGACGGTGAACGCCGGACACAACGCACGGATACCTGCAAGAGGCGTGCACTTGGCAGGGGAGGCCAAGTCCAGAAGCCCTGCCCAGTAGTTCTGAGGGAAAGAGCAGTTCAGGGCACTTGTTGGGGGAGTTCTCCTGGCTTCTAGTGCCCCCAGGGGAGGGGATGTTTAGGGAGCAGCCCTAACTCAGGTGCAGGAGCACTGCTTTAAGGAACAGGGAGCTTCTTCCGTGGGACATAGAGAATGACGTGCATCCAGACCAGGTGAGATAACTCGCCTACTGTGCTCTGAGCTGACTGAAGGCAAGGACAGGCTTCTGTGCCGACTTCTGTCCAGCCCCACTCTGCATCCTCCTGCAGGCCCCCATCCTTGCTCCCTCTGGAGCACTTAGCCTCCAAACCAGGCTCCCATTTTCCTTCCGCTCTCTCCAATTCCTTCCACACCCTGTACGAAATCTCAGTCACTTTGCCCCTTCAGTGTCCCCCATTGTTACGAGATTAGAAACTAGAACTTTTTGTGGAACCTACCAGGTCTGACCACCTCTACTTCTAATTTCTACTTTAAGTCTCAGTTAAAATGACACTTCCTCTGGGAAGCCTTCCTGGACTCTTTCTACAGCACATTAAGCTTCTCCTGGCTCTGCTTCTAGCACTTCTCTCTGATAATGCTCAGGATATTTGACCTTTATTTACTATGACTTTGACCCAACCTGTCACTCCTACCTCCATGCCTGAACAGAGCCTGTGGAAAACTGACCTGGTAAATCTAGTTCTTTGCAAGATATTACCTGGTAAATTAACTGGTAAAGAAGTGAAGCACAGCTATATTACAGAAGGGGCTCATGACTAGGGTGATGTTAATCCAAAGTGCTGATGCTGGGCCCTCCCTGGTGGCACAGGGGTTAAAGTCTCAGCGCTATCAAGCTGTCGCCAGTCACGCAACATGAGTTCGACCCTACCAGGGAGGGGACCCACATGGCACAGCAGACCTCTCCTGTCTGCCCACTGCTCCCCTCAGCAGTATATTTCCCAGTTTGTCTCTGGTGGATCCTCTCATCCCCCACCCCTGCAACTCTGGCTTAGACCCCAGTTCTTATGTGTATAAATAGAAAATAAATCTATGTTATGCTGGGATTTAACAACAGAATAGACAGGGGACAAAGAAAGTATTGCTGGGACCTCCCTGGTGGCGCAGTGGGTTAAGCAACGCACTATGAAGCAAAACGCAGCCACTGCAGCACGCGTGATCCCTGGCCAGGGAGGGTGCAGCAGACCTCTCCTGCTTTGCTCACTGCTCCCCTCAGCAGTGTATTTCAGTCAAATCTGACTGTTCTGTTCCCCACTCTGTCTCTGGTGACTCCTCTCACCCCCACACTTCTGGCCTGTACCCCAGTTTTCTAGGCATAAATAATAAATAATTCTTTTTAAAAAAAGAAAGTATTGCTGGACTTCCACTCCACTATTATCCTTCCATTCATTCCACTTTTACATCTCTGGCTCAGCCCGGGTAGCTCCACACTACTCAGAGAGGTCTGTCCTTCAAATCCAGTTAACACTAGAGCTACAAGGAATAGAGAGAACTTATATCAAAGTCACAGCAAGGACGTGGAGAAGGTGTTCCCAGTTCCCTCTTCCTGCTCTATAGCCCAGTCTCTCCCTTAGCCACTCACAGTCCCCACCCACGCCCTAGCTCTAGAGAATCAAAGCGGCCTACTCACCATGGCGGAAAGACCATTGAATGCCGGGCCTTCTGACCAGCAACCCAGAGATGCATTACTTTGCTCACAGCGTCTGGGGGCTCTATATACCAAATACAACCACTGGCTAATTAAGCCAACTCTTATCCCACTTTTCCCCTGGAGAGACTGATGCCAGAAAGGAGAAGGTCCAGAGATGCAAGACAGTCAAAGCACAGCCTAGAACTCTGGCCTCTTGCTTCCAACCCAAGACTCTAACCACCAAGATTTGTTGTCCCAGACTACCAGCAGCACCATAGAGTTAGCCCCTGGGTCAGCGCCTCCATCTCCCACACTCTGGACCTGAGTTCTGTGCAGCAAGGTTATGGGAGGCTTTTACACTTCTCCTCACCAAGTTCTGTCTCACAAGACAGCCCACAAGACAGAAGGGGCCCGTAGGAGCACTGGGCAGAGACAGGAGACAAGCAGGAGGTTAGAGGACCTTGACCTGGAGCTATACAACCAACCCTGGGTCAAAGTTCGTCTTGCATGCCTTCGCGTGAGAAGCTCTTTGGCTGGGATCCCCTAAGCAATCGATCGATATGGGGAACACAGTGGCGTGGAGGGGGCGGTGGGGAGGGGATAGGGCTGTGGGCTGGTAGTACACAGACAGATGAGGTCCCAGCAGAGCGCCCCAGTGCCTTGGTCAGCACTACTGGTCACACTGGGGCAGGGCCATGGGGAGACAGCCAACCCCATAACAATCCCCTACCCCACAGATGGAGATGACTCCCCAACAGCCTGGATCTGGCAACGTTGCTGGAGCTGAGGATGCTGGGAGGGGGGCACGCCCAGGGACAGTGAGGGATGGGGAGTCCTGGGAAATGAAGTGCACAGGAAGGGCTTCCTAGTAGGTGAGAGGGCACAGAGCGTGTAGTGGACGCATAGATGATAGCGGGAGGATAAACCGCGGTAGTGGGAGTTTGGGGTGAGGCAGCCTGGGAAGAGGGACTGGGGTACATGGGAACTGGGACTTCTCTCCCTCTGTGTGTTCACCCCACCTAACCAGCCTCCACCACACCCAAGATCTAAATCCTGAACACCTGCCCCTCCTACGTGTGCTCAGAGAGCCGGAAGATTTGATTTGCAGTGTCCAGGACTCAGACGGGGTGGCCTCTGGCTCCCTGGCTGCTCGCTGCCATCGTCAGGGTGATGATACTATCCCAAGGCAGTCTCGGTCTATGCCTGTTGTCTGGATGTGATTCTTTAAAGGACCCGTTTTACTCTCAAAAGAGTTCTAGCTTGGACAATTAATTACAGGGTCGCCCCAGTGCTGGCAGATAGCTGAGGATGTTAGGGTGCTCAGCAGGTGTTGCTCTTCTCTTGGCAATACCACAATGGTTGTCCTTTGGGGTTACCCCCCCACAATCTCATTGGTGGAGCTGCCGCCACCCCAGGTTCCCATTTTAGCGTATGACCCAGGTCAGGCCAATGAGAGTCCTGTGGAAGTTTTTATAAAACTGCTGGGAAAGAAAGAGTCTCTTTCTATCAGGTGTGGTTAAATGGTTAGAAAAGTAAGTCTGGGTCGACCAGTGGCCATTTTCCAAAAAGTCTACTGTTGAATGAAGCCTGTTCAGGGGAAGACAGAACTAGGAAATGAGAGGAGGGAGAGCGGGAAAGAATGGAAGGCACAGACAGAGCACCCCAGGCCAATGAAGGTCCCCCCACCACACCATGTCTGTCACGCATAGATCACTGCCTACCCTTCTCCTTCCTTCCTTTTTCCTTCACCTCTTCCCCTTTTCCTTTACCCTCATCCTGCTTCTTTTCCTCCTCCTCTTCTTCCTTTTCTCATAGGATTTGGGTTTGGGTCTTGCAACTGAAAGAATTATAACCCAAACCTGCAACCAGGGGAGTTTCAGTTTGATCCACTCTCTGGGTGATGAACCCCTTGCCCTGGGAAGTCCTGGGCAGGGTGAGAAACCCCAGGAAGTTACTCCTATCTGATGACTCACCGTAGTCCACGCTGTGCCCAAAACACCACCCTCAACACCACCGTGGGGGTTAATTTTATCTCCGGAAGATCCCACAGTGTGTGTGCCCAGAATAGAATTCCACTCGCTGGGTGCCCCTGGCTGGGATGCTCTGGAAGTTGTCGCCTCCAAGCTTCAAGCTGAGGAGGAGACACCAGCTTTTCTTCAGGTTCAGAATGGGCCAACGGAAGTCTTCAGAAGGAAGTTCATGAAAAGCCTTCGGGGCAACAGTCCTGCCAATGACCTGCAAAGGCCCTTCCCAGATGTGGCCCACACTGCCACCTCCTATTACTATTCCTGCCCTTGGCTCAGCCTCTCAGGCACAAAACCTCTTTGATGTTCCTGAGAAACTCCAGGCAAGTCCCTGCCTGTATCTGTCAGGGTCACACAGCAGCACATTTAAACTGGGCCGATGAGGAGAGTTTAACAAAGGTATGGGCAAGGGTGAAGGTAAGGGCAAAGGACAACGTATCTCCCTAGGGCCAGCGACTGGAGGAGCCTAATTAGTGAGAGCAGAAAACAGAACCTGGAAAGAGTGCCCCTGGAGAAGCTGTAAGAGGAGCTGCAGGCTTCAGTAGACACACTGCCCTTGCCTGATCACTTAGTGTGCCCTCTCTGTCCCCGGTGCCTTCCCTGGCCTGAACACAATGGATCCAGAGAGCTTCAGGCTCGTTGCAGCAGCCCACAGAAGTCAACTTCCAGACTGAGGGCAGAGAGAGGTAGAGAGGGGATGCAGTAGAAGACATCCAGCACTCTACCTCAGGGCCTTTGCACTTCCTGTTCCCTCTACCTGGAAACTCTTTCTCTCCAAATCCTCATCCTTTTTTTTTTTTTTAAAGATTTATTTATTTATGCATACAAGCACTGGGGCACAGGCCAGAGGTGTGGGGGGAGGGGTGAGAGGATTCACCACAGACAGAGCGGGGAGCAGAACAGGCAGATCAACAGAAGTACACTGCTGAGGGCAGCAGAGGGCACAGCAGGAGAGGTCTGCTGCGCCATGTGGTTTCCCTCCCTGGCCGGAGGCAGGGATCGAGCTCGTGTTGCAGTGGCTGTGGTTTGCTGCATAGTGCGTTGCTTAACCCACTGCACCACCAGGGAGGCCCATCATCCTTTTTTGGAAAAAAAGATTTATGTATCATACAAGAGCTGGGGTACAGGCTAGAGTCTGAGGTGAGAACAGGCAGATGGACTGAAGTACACTGCTGAGGGGAGCAGCGGGCGAGGCAGGAGAGGTCTGCTGCGCCATGTGGGTCCCCTCCCTGGCCGGGGATCCAACTTACGCTGCTGTGCCTGGGATACTTCACAGTGAGGCACTCAACGGGCTATGCTACCAAGGAGGCCCACCATCTCCTCATGTTAATACTCAAATATCACCTTCTCCACATGCCTTCCTTGGCCATCTTATGTAAAACTGTTATCCTGATTCATAGTCTCAGTCTCTCTTCTAGACTTGCTTTTTGTTTGTACTCTGCAAACTTCGAACATACTAGATATTTACTTATTTATATCCTTCAACTGGAGGTAAGCGCCAGCAGAGCCGGGACTTTGGTCTGTTTTGATCAATGTTTCATGAATAGTGAATTTCCACACTGTGGACACGAAGGAAATATTAATAAAAAACATGAATGGAAAAAATATTTATAAATATATGAATGGAGGGCTTCCCTGGCGATGCAGGGAGAAAAAAAGGAGAGGAAAATAAAGGACACTTGCCTAGACACAAGCGGGCAAGAAGAGTTGCCCGGCAAGGGACGGGTTTGCTGAGAGAGGCTACAGTGCTGCAGGCGGCGGCCTTGAGAGCTGCGTCCACTGAGGGAGGTCAGCGAAGAGAAGCCCCGGGGCGGTGCAGGTCACGGGCATTTCAGCTCGGGCACCCTGCCTTATGTCTCCTTCACATCTGTCCAAGAGACGCCATGTCATGATGCGTGGGGAAGGACCGGAACCAGGCAGTCCCTGAGACGCCACCCAGAGAAGGCAGGGAGGGAGGCGGCCCCGGAGCTTCCGAGCAGACCCTAGGTAGAGGGCGTGGACGTGAAGGGCGGCCTTTTTCTCTTCTTCCTGCAAAAGTTTCAAATCTGATTAACTCAAGCCCATATTACCTACCCGAATTTGAGTAATTCTGTCACATTGGCAGTTGCCTTTATTGTTGGGGAAATGTTTGCCAAACAAGTGAGTTGTGAAAACAGCCTTGCAGGGAAACATTTGCCCCACGGAAGGGCCTGTTGCTCACGCTCTGGAAAATACTGTTTCCAAGTTACAGATGCCCTTTTATATCTAAACACAGAGGTTTGTCGCTAATGGGCGAACATCCTCTCATCCCCACAGGGACTGTGAGGACATTGCTTTGTCATCAAGTGCTCCTGGACACACGGACACAGCCTCCGCCAAGGAGGAGGTCTCAGACCTGTCCCCAGGCAGCCCAGTTGTCCCACCAGTGACGGGCCACTCAGCCAACTTAGGAATCCTTTTCCAGGAGCTTCCAATAACCATTCCCCCCAATATCGAACTCATCCACCAGTTTTGTCCAGAAGTTCCCCATCTTCTTTTCTTTTTTGTTTTTTATATCCAAAAGAGCAGGTTTGTTATGAAAAAAGGAGAGGAAAATAAAGGACGCTTGCATAGATACAAGCAGACAGGAAGGTTTGCTGAGAGAGGCCTGCACGGTTGCAGGAGGGCGGCCTTGAGAACTGCCTCTGCTGGGGAAGGTCAGCGAAGGGAAGCCCCAGCACGCACAGTCACAGGCAGGCAGGAGGCTGCTGCCCTGCAGAGGAGAGAGCTGGTGAAGACAGGCACATGCGTAGGCACGGGTGGGCAGAAGGACGGCTGTCCCATCTTCTCTCCTAGAGCCACATGTTTTGGGGGGAGGCAGACTCAGCCCCTCTTTCCCGCCTCTCCTTCCAACTCTTGCCTTGATTCCTCTAGCAAGGCCTGAATAGGAGCCTTTAGGGGAAAGTCAACGCTGAGGTGGGGGGAAAGGCAGAGATTGGAGGGCCCAAGTTGGTCAAGGGCTGGTCTGAACCAGTTACTGGGGCTCCCTTTGCCTTGCTGGTGATTGAATTAAACATGGATTTGGGAAATGATTTTGACAATGATATGGAAGATAAATCTGGTGGAACCAGCTTTTAGGAAAAGTTTTCTGTCTCTTAACAGAGATACAGGGCAAAAGACATAGTCTTATCCCTCTAGTCCTTGTCGCAGGCTGGATGTGCTGATTGGAATTTTATTTTATTAAAGATTTTTTTTAAGATTTTTAAAATTTATTTATGCATACAAGACCTAGGGTACAGGCCAGAGTCATGGGCAGTGAGAGGCTTCACCAGAGACAGAGTGGGGAGCAGAACAGGCAGACTGACTGAAACACACTGCTGAGGGGAGCAGCGGGCGAGGCAGGAGAGGTCTGCTGCGCCATGTGGGTCACCTCCCTGGCTGGGAACAAACTCGAGCTGCTGTGCCTCAGATGCTTCACAGTGTGGCACTCGACCCGCTGCACCATCAGGGAGGTCCTAAAGATTTATTTATTTATGCATACAAGATGCATGTCAGAGATGGATGCATGTCAGAGTTATAGAGGGGTGAGAGGAGTCACCAGAGACAGAGTGGGGAGCAGAACAGGTGGATCTACTGAAACACACTGCTGAGGGGAGCAGGGGGCAAGACAGGAGCGGTCTGCTGCGCCATGTGGGTCCCCTCCCTGGCTACGGATCAAACTCGTGCCCTGACTGCAACTTTAGCAGCCATCTTGTGCCCAAGAGAAAGCCAGTGTTGAGGAAATGCTGACATTCCAAGGATGGTGGAGCAGAAATGTGCAAAGAACCAGTTTATTTTTCAGGGCCCTTGCAGGAAATAGGACTCATTCAAACTGGGTCATTGAGGAGAATTCAGTTAGGAGACTATTTGTAAGGTGTGGAGAAACCAACGTATGGGACTAGCATCAGAGAAGAGCCCTTGCAGTCTTGGGTGTGAGGGGGCAAGAGGAAGGAGCTGTTTCTGGAGAACAGAGAGGGAGAGACACTGTAAGGAGAGGAGCTCCCTGCATGAGCATAGGCTTACCTTACCTTATCTTACCTCTCACGGAGGCTCTGAGAAAAAACTACCTCAAACACATTCTCCCCACCCCCATCTCATACCAATGCCTCCCACTTACAGAACCCAAGATGCCGGAGGAAGGAGCCAATCAACACGGTCTGGTCTGCAGGGGACAGTCTCTCAGCACACAGAGCAGCCCAAGGAGCAGAGGGGGCCACCGGGAAGGCAGAGGATCCTCAGCAGAATGGAGTGTGCAGTGATCTGTATCTGTTAGCCCGCTGGTCAGTATCTCCAGGAAGGCTGGGCTGTTTCATTTACCACTGGAACTTTCCTCCTCTGACAGTGGCTGGCAGCATCATTTTTTTTTTTTAAAGATTTATTTATTTATGCACACAAGAGCTGGGGTACAGGCCAGAGGTGCAGGGAGGTGAGAGGAGTCACCAGAGACAGAGTGGAGAGCAGAACAGGCAGACTGACTGAAACACACTGCTGAGGGGAGCAGCGGGTGAGGCAGGAGAGGTCTGCCGGGCCACGTGGGTCCCTTCCCAGGCTGGCAGCAGGGATTGAACTCGCGCTGCTGTGCCACGGATGCGTCACAGGGCGGCGCTTAACCCACTGCGCCACCAGGGAGGCCCTGGCAGCATCATTTATGCTGAAAGAATATGGGGAATACTCGTAATATGACAGGCACTGTACTAAGAATCAAGCGAATGAGCAGTTTTCCTCCAGCTGCTGACTGTCTAGAAAGGCAGAATGAGACTGACGCAATATGGCACCATGGCATTGGTGCTGTGAGAGAGCCTCACCCAGGAGATGAAGATATGAAGCAAGGAAGGGGCAGGACATGCTGGAGGAGGCGGGCAGGTGCTGTTTTGGAGGATTTGTTTTAGCAGCGGTGTGACTGCTTTGTCATTAATCATCATAATACTGAAACATGATTAGCTTCTCTAATCTAGAAGCAATGTGTTCCCTTGAGGGCATCTGCTGGAGGAGGGTAGGGTGTTCCATGCAGAGGGAGCAGTATATGCAAATGCACAGGCAGAGAACGAGAAGGTGCTTTCCTTTGGCTGGTGGGGAAGATGCATGAGAGAGAGGGAGGGGGGAGAAATAAGGCAAAGAGGTGAGTAGGAACGGGTTTGCATGCTGAGCTGAGGGGTTTGAACTTTGTATTGAAGGCCTGAAATCACCAAGGGGGTTTTAAGTAGTGCTGTTCTGTGCTCAGATTTGCTATTTCAGAAAGGTCGCTTGGGTAACAAGTGTGGGACACATATCGGAAGGAGGAGCTGGGAAGGGAATCCTAGAATCTAGAGCCACATGCAGCTACTTAAATTTAAAATTAGACAGAGGCCACCTGGGTGGCCTGGGGTTAGGTCTCGGCACTATAAACCACATAAGGCCTGAGTTGAATCCCCGGCCAGGGAGGGGACCCACAGGGCGCACCTCAACCCAGTTCTTCTATGCAAAAATAAATAAAATATTTTTAAATAAAATAAAATTAGATAGAATTATGGACCTAGACAATGTTATGCTGAGTGAAATAAGTCAGATGGAAAAAAGCAAATACCCTGTGATTTCATTCATATGTAAAGACAAGAAACAGAACAAAATAAAACAAAGCAAACTCTTAGGTTATAAGAGCAAAATGGAGGTTACCAGAGAGGACTGAAGGGGGTGGGTACATTAGTAAAGTGGTCAACTGTGTGGTGGTGGATAGATTTGGTGGTGATCGTGTTGTACTGCACACGGTGCTGAGTTACAATGCTGTATATCTGAACCCTACATAATATTTTAAACCATTGTTGCCACAATACTTTTTAAATAAACTTTTTAAAAAATAGATATAATTAAAAGCAGTTCTTCTATTACACTAATTACATTTCAGGTGCTCAACAACCGCCTGTGCTTGGTGGCTTCTCCGTGGGACAGAGAAGGCATAGAACATTTCCAGTTCGATCAGACAACCCTGCCCTAGAAGCAGCAGTATCAGGGAGGAGCTACCTGCAAATGCCCAGGTGGGAAGTGGTTCTGAGGGTCTTCTGCAGGTAGTGGGCACATAATGGACTGGCTGGGCAGATGTGAGAGGCATTTAGGCATGGCATCCTGAGCATTTGGGGGAGGTGTGCCTGGGAGGAAGACTCTGAGGATTCCAGGACTTCTGGCTTGGGCTTGGGTAGGGAGGTGATGTGACCCACCCAGGTATGCTGGAGGTTCAGTGGCAGAGAGCCTCATGCGACGTCGGATGTCCAGGACTGAGCTCCAGCATCTGCCCTCAAGGAAGCACAATCTGGATGAAGGTTCAGGTTAGGTAACGGACCAACCAAAACTACAGCTTCATGTGGTTAGAGCCATGACAAAGGTGGGATTGGAGTGATGAGGGCACTGAGGAGGACTTCCCCCAACAAGGAGCAGAGATGGCCGCCAGCCTGCCCGGCTGATGAATGTGCAGTGAATAAATTTATTTAGTGACTCTTCCTCGCTCACCTTAACCTTAGCCACATGCCTAGACTCCTCTCCTGTGGATTGGTTGCTATGAAGCTAAAATAGGCAATGTTAATGTAGCACAGAAACTGGGGCATTGCAGGTGCGCAGTGAAAGTTGACTGTAAGGATACTGCTTGCAATTTTCATTAAAAAAAAAAAATCAGAAAAAAACTCGAAGCAGCATCTTCACAAAACTCTTGTGTAGGTTAGCATTCATACTTACGAAGACTAACGGAGTCAACAAATCTTTTTCTGAAGGCATGCCGTCTGTCAGTTCCTGTGCTTGAGTGAAGATGAAAAGCAGAGAATGAATCAGCCTTCAAGAAACTCACAGTCCTACTGCACCGATTGCGAGAAAATCTTTGCACACAACACTACTGACAAGGGACTGATCACACAGATCTGCAAAGAGCTGACCAGACTAAGGAAAAACAAAGAGAACAATATGGTCAAAAAAAATGGGCAGAGGAGCTAAAATGACATTTCTCCAAAGAGGACATGCAAAATGGCCAACAGGCATATGAAAAAATGCTCAACTTCTCTTGTCATCAGAGAAATGCAAATCCAAACCATGATGAGATACCACCTCACCCCAGTGAGAACGGCACATATCAAAAAAAGTAGCAACAACAAATGTTGGCGGGAATGTGGAGAAAAAGGAACTCTCTTACACTGCTGGTGGGAATGCAAGCTGGTCCAACCATTATGGAAAGCAGTATGGCAGTTCCTCAATCTAGTAAGAATGGACCTTCCATAGGATCCAGCAATCCCACTCCTAGGAATATACCCAAAGGACACAAAAACACTGATTCAAAAGAATACCTGCACCCCTATGTTTATTGCAGCACTCTTTACAATAGGTGAGATATGGAAACAACCTAAATGCCCAAAAACAGATAACTGGATCAAGACGATGTGGTACATATACATGATGGAATACTACTCAGCAATCAAAAAAAGATAAACTAGAGTCATTTGTGGAAACATGGATGGAGCTAGACAGGATTAGCTCAGTGAAATAAGTCAGAAGGCAAAAGAAAAATACCGGATAGTTTCACCCCTAATTGGAATATAAGGGAAACAAATAAGGGACCGAGGAAAAGAATAATAACAATGAAAAAATACAAAAACAAAACACAACAAAAACAAAAAGACAAGGACAAATCAGAAACACTTTGTGCTGGGGTCCGGGAGTGGATGGGATGAGGGCAGAAAGAGCACAAGGGACGGAGGTGATGGTGCACGGGTGACATGGTGGCAGGAAATGGGGACCACAATTGATGTCAAATATATATAAATAAAACAAATAAATAAATTCTAAAAAATTAAAAAAAAAAACTCACAGTCATGGGGCCTTGCTGGTGGCACAAGGGGTTGAGCACCGCACTACGAAGCATCTGCAGCCACTGCAGCAAGAGTTCGATCCCTGCTGCCGGCCAGGGAGGGGACCCACATGGTACAGCAGACCTCTCCTGCCTCACCTGCTGCTCCCCCCAGCAGTGTATTTCAGTCGATCTGCCTATTCGTCTCCCCACTCTGTCTCTGGTGAATCCTCTCACCCCCACACCTCTGGCCTGTACCCCAGTTTTTGTATGCATAAATAAATAAATCTTTAAAAAAAGAAAGTAAGAAACTGACGGTCCAAGGAGGAAACAACTTAACAGGTGCTGTCACGGATGGCTGTACAGGGTCTATGGGCACTCAGAGCGGACAGCCGAGCAAATACAAAATGACAAGCAGGAGTTGGCCAGAGACAGCAGGATCCCCGATGCAAAGGGGTCAAAATATGGAGAAAACAGTACTGTTAAGGGCAAGGGGACACAGTGGCAAACAGGACCAGATAGGTGAGCAGAAACTGCTGCTAAAGATTTTGCATGCTGTGCCTCCCTGTTGGCACAAGGGCTTAAGCACTAAGAAGCATCTGCAGCCACTGCAGATGAGTTCGATCCCCGGCCAGGGAGGGGACCCACACGGCGCAGCAGACCTCTCCTGTCTCGCCCGCTGCTCCCCTCAGCAGTGTGTTTCAGTCAGTCTGCCTGTTCTGCTCCCCGCTCTGTGTCTGGTGAATCCTCTTATCCCCCACACGTCGACCTATACCCTGTTCTTGTACGCATAAATAAATCCTTAAAAAACAAAACAACCGCAAAAAAGAAATTGTACACCTAAAAATGGGTGAAATGGTTTAACTTTTATATTTTATATTTTGCCATGCAAGAAAAAACCCTGTCCAACCCAAAGAGAGCACTTTTTTTTAAAGATTTATTTATTTATGCATACAAGAACAGGCATACAGGCCACAGGCGGGAGGTGAGAGGATTCACCAGAGACAGTGGGAAGCAGAACAGGCAGACTGACTGAAATACACTACTAGGGGGAGCAGTGAGCAAGGCAGGCGAGGTCTGCTGTGCCATGTGGGTCCCCTCCCTAGGCAGCCGGCCGGAGGCTGGGATGGAACTCGTGCTGCAGTGGCTGTGGTTTGCTTCATAGTGCTGTGCTTAACCCATTGTACCACCAAGGAGGCCCCTCTGTACCTATCTTGCCATCTCATTAAAAGTTTTAATGAGATAAAAGGACAGTCTTTCATGTAGACGTTCAAATGATTTTTGTAGATACTCCTTGCTCGAAAAGGGGACACAGAACTCCCCAGTCTTAGGTGTGACTGCACAAGGGAACTTCCCACCAGAGAGCACAGTGGGTAGGACTCACTGGACAGCAGGGAGGTTGATAAGCAGGACTTTGGCCAGCTGGTCAAGGCCAACATCAACTGTCCGCAGCCGGCTGATCACAGGCATCCTTCACGTGGTGTGATGGAGATGGCACTCATTTCTGTGGACTTCCTCCAGTGAACCCTAACCAGCCTTACCAGGACAAAAACATACCAAAAATTCCAGTAGTGGGCCAACCTATAAAGCACCCAACCAGCACTACTAAGAAGTGTCCAGGTCATCAAAAACAAAAGTAGTCTGAGAAATGTCACAGCCCAGGGACTAAATTCACGTGATGGGGCCTTCCTCGTGGCGCAGCGGGTTGAGCGAGTGCTGTATTGTAAAGCATCTGCTGCACAGCAGGGCTAGTTCGATCCCCGGCCAGGGAGGGGACCTACATAGTGCGGCAGACCTCTCCTGCCTTGCCTGCTGCTCCCCTAAGCAGTGTGTTTTGGTTGATCTGCCTGTTCTGCTTCCCGACTCTGTCTCTGGTGAATGCTCTCAGCTCCCAAGCCTCTGGCCTGTACCTCAGCTCTTGTATATATAAATAAATATATCTTTAAAGAAAAAAAAACAAAAACTAAGGAAATCTGAATAAAGATGATTTTAGCTTATTAAAGAAGGGGAGAGAAGAAGAGAGAAAAACAGAGAGATGGGGCCTGCCTGGTGGCACAAGGGGTTAAGTCACAGCACCATGAGGCTATCCGCAGCCACTGCGGCATGAGTTCGATCCCTGGCCAGGGAGGTGACCCACATGGCGCAGCAGACCTCTCCTGCCTCGCCCGCTGCTCCCCTCAGCAGTGTGTTTCAGTCCATCAGCCTGTTCTGCTCCCCACTCTGTCTCTGGTGAATCCTCTTATTCCCCACCTCTGGCCTGTAGCCCAGTTCTTGTATGTATAAATAAATAAATCTTTTTTTAAAAAAATGTTGGTAGAATGCGGAGAAAAGGAACTCTCCTACACTGCTGGTAGGAATGCAAAATGGTCCAACCACTACAGAAAACAGTGTGGAGTTTTCTCAAACTGCTGAAAATGGAGCTACCATATGACCCAGCAATCCCACTCCAAAGGATCTACCCAAAGAACACCAAAACATTAATTCAAAAGGATACCTGCACCCCTATGTTTACTGCAACACTATTTACAATAGGTAAGATATGGAAACAACCCAAATGCCAAAAAATAGGTGACAGGATCAAGATGTGGTAGGGCCTCCCTGGTGGTACGAGGGTTTAAGTCTCAGCACTATAAAGCAATCCACAGCCACTTCAGCACAAGTTCAGTCCCCACCCAGGAAGCTGACCTACATATGGCATAGCAGACCTCTCCGGTCTTGCCCACTGCTCCCCTCAGCATTGTATTTCAGTAGATCTACTTGTTCTGCTCCCCACTCTGGCTCTGGTGAATCCTCTCATCCCCTGCACCTCTGGCCTGTACCCCAGTTCTTCTATGCATAAATATTTCTTTAAAAAAAGAAGATGTGGTGCATATATACACAATGGAATATTACTCAGCAGTCAAAAAATAAACTCATGCCATTCTCAGCAACATGGATGGAGCTGGAAGGGACTATGCTCAGTGAAATAAGTCAGAAAGAAAAAGAAAAATATCACTTACAGGAGGAATATAAGGGAACCAAATAAGGGGTCAGGAAAATAATAATAAATTAAAAAACAAAATTAACAGGCAAATGTAAATCAGAGACACTCTTCCAGGATCAGGGAGGGAGAGGGATCAAAACAGGGAGGGAAGAGCACAGGGACTAAGAGATGGCTCATGGGTGAATTGGTGGTGGGAATTCTGTGGGGTCTACACTGAGAGCAGAAAGCATACACTGTACAAAATGAACACTGATGCAAAATATATTAATTAATTAATTACTTTAAAAAAGACTGAAACTCATGGAATTACAAAAGGAAACAAATAAATGAAAAAGACCTGGAGGCCAAGAGAAGCCCCTCGTTCAGGAGGCTGAGCCCAGCACAGCCTCTGGACATACCGATCTACTGCACTGTGGGTCGCTCTTACCGTCTGAACCCAAGGCTTTGTTTTGTTTTGTTTGTTTTAAGCATGCATGTATGTATGTATTTATGCATACAAGAACTGGGATACAGGCCAGAGGTGGTGGTGGGGAGGGGGTGGTGAATCCTCTGGAGGATTCACCAGAGACCGAGTAGGGAACAGAACAGGCAGATCGACTGAAGCAGGCTGCAGAGGGGAGCAGTGGGCGAGGCAGGAGAGGTCTGCCGCGCCCTGTGGGTCCCCTCCCTGGCGGGCAGCAGGGATCGAACTCGTGCTGCAGTGGCTGCGGTTTGCTTCATAGTGCGTTGCTTAACCCACTGCGCCACCAGGGAGGCCCCCGTTATGTAAATTTTTGATCCATCTGAATTTATTTTGGTGGTGGGAGAGAAGCAGATACCCATTGCTTCGATATTATTTATTCAATAATGTGCAGGCAGACCTCATTTGATAGTGCTTTGCTTTATTGCCTTACAGGTACTGTGCTTTGCACACAAGTCTATCAGCACCACTTTTCCTTTTTTTTTAAGATTTTTTTTTTATGCGTACAAGTACAGGCCAGAGGTATGGGGCAGTGAGAGAATCCACCAGACAGAGCAGGGAGCAGAGCAGGCAGATGGACCGAAACACACTGCTGAGGGGAGCAGCAGGCCAGGCAGGAGAGGTCTGCTGCACCCTGTGGGTCCCCTCAGGGATCGAACTCGTGCTGCAGTGGCTGCGGTTTGCTTCATAGTGCGTTGCTTAACCCACTGCGCCACCAGGGAGGCCCCCAAGGCTTTGTTTTAATCTCTAGTTTCAGTGATTTTCTTCTTTGCTAGACTCGGTGTTCAGTCTTATACCCCCCTTCCTGCCACTTGGGAGATGCTAAAATGGAATTATGGTGCTAGAGGAGCAAACGTGACCTTTAGTGAATAGTCACTCCATTCTTCTAGCTTTTCTAAAAGGAAAATTTAATCAGTTTCATATAGCTGGTCAGATACAAGTAATGCTGATTTCACAGTTAACAATTATAATGGTATAAGCACTTGGTACTAAATTATGTTATTCAAAGTAATTAAAATTAAAATCAACTGGGGGAAAATTAAAATCAAGAGTTAGTTTCTGGTAGATTATCCATTTATTTTATATTGCTGCCGGGAAGCTCACTCGTTGCTAAATTAACCAGTAAGTACGTCTATTTACTTTTTATGAATTGAGAAACTACTCTGAGAATCCTGTTGGGAACTGGGAAGTTTGAAAATACATAAAATAAAATTTTAAAATAAAGATACACATTAAAATATGTAAAATAGTGGTCTTTGCCTTCAGTAAAATCCATGGTCTAGTATGCATGTTTTTTCTTAATAAAATTTGATCTAACTCTTTTTCCCTCTTCTCTCTCAAAAGAATCAACACTTTTTTTTAGGGACTGTAGGTGCGTTTAACATTACTTGATAGGTAAATGACAAGTTTATGTCAGGTTGTACTGGGGAGATTAGGTGAGAACGATTAGGTGAGATTATGGTTTATTTTCTCCCTAGCAGTGTGGTCAAGAACAAGTGGCTTATTTCTCCCTGCGTTGTATCTCCATAAGATGTGAATGCAATACCTACCTCAGGCTTACATGAGATACAGCTGAGACGGGTGTAAATGACGTGTCTGCACCCTGCTTTGCAAACTGTCCAACAAATAGTAGCTATTGAGCCCCCACCGCACCCCCACCACACACACAAACTCTTAGCCAACCTCAAACCTTGATCTTTTTTTAGTGAGCTGAACCCAGCGGAGGTACAGATAGAAAACCTTTCCTTTCCTTTCATCCATGAGCTCCCAACATGCTGTCAGTATATGAGATTCCATCCTGCCCCTGATGTCTTCATTGGTTGATACCACAGCTTTCTCTTTTTCAGGAATGAAGAAGCCTAGTCCAGTTGAAATCAAAATATGTTTCTCACATCCAAATTCAGGTGTGTTCCCAACCTGCTCTTGAACCCTGTCAAACGGGAAGGACTGACACACTGTTTCTGCACCCCTTTCCTCCAGTGCTCCCCGCTCACCAGCAGCCTCTGCAGCAGGGAGGGGGAGAGAGGAGGATGCAAGAGGAGGAGCCAAACACTTCAGTCAGGCTGGTGCTGTTTATTTCTCTGGAGCTGCAGACACCATTGTGTGTGCCACTGCCAGCTTTTCATCCAGTGCCTCTGCCTCACACTCACGCCCTCCCATCCCACAGCATCTAACGCAGCTGCTGGGCTCTGGCTGACCTCTAGCCCAGCCGCCCCAGTTCCTTCCTGTGGGGTACACCCAGCCACCTGTCACTGCTGGAGTCCCCTCCTTCCTGCAGTGAAGTCCCATCATTGCAACTTAAGTGCAGTTCCCTTCAGTAAGTGCACTCAGCCCTGGGGAGATGGCATCCTGGCACCGTGCAGACTGCCCTTAGTGGCTCCCGCCCCCTCGGGCTGCTCCACTGTCTGTCTGGATGCTTCCCATGTATTGGGGTACCGTGCAAGCAGGTGCTGACAGAGCAGTCAGAGCGGAATCTTCCGCTGCTGTGCCACCCAGTCAAATTACCTAACTCCTTTGCACCTGTTTACCCCGTTGTAATGCGAGAACGGGATCTTCATTTCATCCCGTAGGATTACTGAGGTTTTTTGTTAACACCTACAGAGCTATCACAACAATGCCAAGCCTGCACGCGCTATGGAGTGTGTGACAAGCACACAAACATAAGTGTTCCCCACCACGCTCCACCCTGTCTGGACTCACAACTGGGGAGGGAGACACCGTTCTCCCCCTCTCTCAGAGTTTGGGTTTCCTGGGACTCCCCTCACTTGGATTTGTGAGATGAGGTTTCTCCCTCCATCCCACCATGGGACTGTTTAGAAAGCAGCAAGCTGCCAGCTAGAGGCTCCCTTTCAAAACCCGCTCCCTGCCCCGATTCTTAGAGACCTGGCATTTGTCACATCCACTCTCTCTCCTCTCCACACACACATACATTTAAAAAAAAAAGATATTTTTTATTTATGCATATAAGAGCTGGGACACAGAAGTTGGGAGGTGTGGGGGTTGAGAGGATTCACCAGACACAGAGCGGGGAGCAGAACAGGCAGATCAACAGAAGTACACTGCTGAGGGGAGCAGCGGGCGAGGCAGGAGCGGTCTGCTGCGCCCCGTGGGTCCCTCCCTGGCCGGGGATCGAACCCGCGCTGCTGTACCGCGAATGCTTCACAGTGCGGCCGGCGCTCAACCTGTTGCGCCACCAGGGAGGCCCCGTTTTTTGGTTGTTGTTTGTATTTAATGACATTGACCGTTTTTGAAGAATCCAAGCCAGTTATCACGAGGAACAGTCCAGGACTGAACAAAGCATGGATCTTCTTCATTCACTTCTATGTATCTTACTATCTCCTTCCAGGAGGGGGGAGGGGGAGGGAAAGGGGGAGGCTAGAGGGGTAGGGGGCCGCTCTTCAGAAGGCAGGATCCTCATCATCTCTCACCGTCAGACGAAGGCTTTGGGATGGAACACACTCTTCCCTACCTGGTCTCTCCTATCTGGGTTGTTGGAGGGGTGCGGCAGAGTTCCCTCTGGCCAGGACCCGGGAGCTCCCTCTCCCCATGGGCCCAGATGGAATGGCTGGCAGTGGGGAGAAGCCTGGACCAGCCCTGAGGCTCAATGTTCACTCCTAGGACTCTGTCCTGCCCTTGAGAGAAGTAGGTCTCTCGACACTGAACCCAAAAGGAGCTGGACATCCTCAAGAGGGACACAACACCTGTCCCCGAAGAACGTCCCCTCAGCCCAGGGGGGTGGGTGGAGCTGAGGGATCATGGCCCAAAGCCAAGGACTGGTCCTTTCAACTTTACTCAGGGACTTTGATATCAGGTGACCACAAGCAGGGCCAATGTGCCAGGGGATGGTGTGTATAAAAGGCCCCTTCTGAGCCAGCAGCTCTGTGCCAGCCCCGCAACCTTGGTGATCTCCAGCTGCCTCTTACAGGTACCTTTCTTGGGAACTCTCTCAGTCCCTGGGATCCCCACCATAGATCCGGGCTCCACTAGAGATGGAGGGGTGGGAACCCAAGATCCCATGCAGGAGGCTTAAGTACTACGCCTGCTGTCTGGGCGCAGACCTCAGTTTCCCCGTTTTCAAGCGAGCGACTCAGACCAGACCACCTCTAAGGACTCAGTGTGTTGGGAATGGCAGATGGGAGCGATCCCTCCGGCACGAGGGCAGCCCTGCAGCCACAGCCTCCAAGACTGTGAGCAGCTGGGGGACCCACACCTTTCTCGGCTAATAACGAGTGCTCTGGGGGGGTGTGGAGCCACCCGCACAGCCCAAGCTTCCTGCTCCCCGGTTACAAGGAGGTGGAAGCTGGGAGAGGCAGGCACCCTGTGTGTGGCACAGTACCTAGCATATGCTGAGAGCTCATGAGGAGCACCCCTAATTGGAGGTGGTCCCTTGTCTTCCCTCCAGACTCAGAACTGGAAACTGAGGTGATGGGCAGAGTGGAAGGCCAGGCTGGGGAGTTCAGAGAATCAAATGGACATCTCGAGGCTCCTTTCCAGCCCTCAGAGTCCATGAGGTCGCAGGGTGAGAGCCTCGGGCCCTGAGATGTGTCTTGGTCTTTCTGGCGTCTGGACGAGAGCCGAGCACATGTTAGTGCTATCGACGAGGAGCGTGAATGAATGAACGTTCCATCTCGGCCTTCAGTCCGGTCCTCTTCTCCCCCCGCAGTCGCTACAGATGGCGTCGTTCCAGTTTGTTTCCTTCTCGGCCACGGAGCTTCTCTTGGCCTCTGCTATCTTCTGCCTGGTATCCTGGGTGGTCAAAACCTGGCAGTCGCGGGCCCCCAAAGGCCAGAAGAGTCCACCAGGGCCCTGGGGCTGGCCCCTGATCGGGAACGTGCTGACGCTGGGCAAGAACCCACACTTGGCCCTGGCCCGGCTGAGCCAGCACTACGGGGACGTGCTGCAGATCCGCATCGGCTGCACCCCCATCGTGGTGCTGAGCGGCCTGGACACCATCCGGCAGGCCCTGGTGCGGCAGGGTGATGATTTCAAAGGTCGACCCGACCTCTACACCTTCACCCTGGTCACCGATGGCCAGAGCATGACCTTCAACCCGGACTCTGGGCCGGTGTGGGCCGCCCGCCGGCGCCTGGCCCAGAATGCCCTCAACACCTTCTCCATCGCCTCGGACCCAGCTTCCTCATCCTCCTGCTACCTGGAGGAGCACGTGAGTAAGGAGGCCGAGGCCCTCATTGGCAGGATGCAGGAGCTGATGGCCAGCGCCGGGCGCTTTGACCCCTACAGCGAGGTGGTGAGGTCCGTGGCCAACGTTATTGGCGCCATGTGCTTCGGGCAGCACTTCCCCCAGAGCAGCGAGGAGATGCTCGGCTTGGTGATGAACAGCCATGAGTTTGTGGAGACCGCCTCCTCCGGGAACCCGGTAGACTTCTTCCCCATCCTTCACTACCTGCCCAACCCCGCCCTGCAGAGGTTCAAGGAATTCAATCAGAGGTTCCTTCGGTTTCTGCAAAAAACAGTCCAGGAGCACTATCGGGACTTTGACAAGGTGAGTGTTGGTGCAGGTGGCGAGGGAACCCCCGCGGGGCACGGCCCTTCCCCCCAAATTCCTAGGTAGCCCACAGCTGCCAAGCCCTAGGAAGTCCCGGAACACCACAGGCCAGCTGTCTGACCTGCAGCCAGTCCCTCACCCTCTCTGGCCCAGTTTGCACGTCCCAAAGGCCTTCTTCCCGGGCTGCGCAAAACACCAGAAAGATAAGCCCATGAATGGGCCCAACTCTGCAATGCGGAGGCTGTAATTATGAGTGAGAAGGGTTTTGTTCAGACAGAGGCTAATCCCCAGCTCAGGTGTCACCTTGCTTCCCGGTGTTCCCACCGACCCCTTCTTTGAAATTGGACCCCTGGGATCATTGGGAGGAAGGGTCAATGGCATGAAATGACACGCTAGGTCCTCTGCAGGGTTGCTGCCAGCTCTGCTGAGTGCCCTGCCCGCTGCCTTGTGGCCAGAGGTGGTTCCCAGCAGCAGAGGCCTGGCAAGGGCTAGCCTTTGGTCCTAGGGGTGCAGGGGAGCCCCTAAACTTGTACCCCTTCAGAACAGCATCCAGGACATCACCGGCGCCCTGTTCAAGCACAGTGAGAAGGGCTCCAGAGTCAATGGCAGCGTCATCCCGCAGGAGAAGATTGTCAACCTCGTCAACGACATCTTTGGGGCCGGTAGGAGCCAGGCCCCAGGCCCCCCACCCATCACCCACAGCCTGTCCCAGCACCTGAGCCCATCAGATAACTCACCAGCTGCACAGCAGATGGTGCAGACACAGAGACCGGGTCCAGGCTCAGGGTCTGAGCCCAAGGAGTGCCACCATCTCCCAGTGGAACTCAGCCAAGCCCCTCTCCTCTGGGCTTCGGCCTCCCCAGCTGAAAAACAAAGGGTTCCCTGGGCTGTTAAGTCCAGGCCACTGTAATTCCAATGGCTAATTATGAAATCAGTGACTCAATTTATGTTGCGGAGACCTAGCCTCTGGCCTGAGAAAACCATGGAGCTGGAGGTGGGAAGGTAGGGAGGGAAGCAGAAAAGAGCTTGGTACATGCATGGTACATACTTGGTAAATGCTGGTTTCTTATTCCTGTCTACTTTCCTCCCTTCCTGTCTATTTTCCTTCCTTCCTCCCCCATGCTGTCCTTCCTTGCCCCACGCTGTCCAGGGTTTGACACAATCACAACAGCCATCTCCTGGAGTTTCATGTACCTCGTGACAAATCCTCAGATACAGAGGAAGATCCAGAAGGAGCTGGGTATGTGATGTCCCCTGACCCTCTGTCAGAGAGCAGTCTTCGCGCCCCGGGTCTTCTGTTCAAGTTCACGTAATAGTTGTGTGCTCATCTGTGCAAACCCTGTGCATGCGGCGGTACCCACCGCTGCTAGGCAGATGCAAGGGGTTAATGGCTCTCAGACACGTAAACAGGCATAGCGCCACATAGAGTGGGCCTTGGTTTAAGAGGGAAGCAGGGGTCTCCCTGGTGGCACAGCGGGTTGAGCACCGCACTGTGAAATATCCACGGCACAGCAGTGCGAGTTCGATCCCCAGCCAGGGAGAGGACCCACATGGTGCAGCAGACCTCTCCTGCCTTGCCTGCTGCTCCCCACAGCAATGTATTTCAGTCCATCTGCCTGTTCTGCTCCCCACTCTGTCTCTGGTTAATCCTCTCACCTCCCGTGCTTCCAGCCTGTACCCCAGTGCTTGTATGCATAAATAAGTAAATCTTAGGGGAAAAATAAAAGAGGGCAGCAGATGCTGTGGAGCAGTCAAGACAGCCTCTAGCCCTGTCTGTCCTCTGTGACCTGCAGACACGGTGATTGGCAGGGCACGGCCGCCCCGGCTCTCCGACAGACCGCAGCTGCCCTACTTGGAGGCCTTCATCCTGGAGACCTTCCGACACTCCTCCTTCGTCCCCTTCACCATCCCCCACAGGTGAGGCCTACCTCCTCTGCCCTCCCACTTCCAGAATCCGTGCAAGGTTTTCATCTCCCAGCTTCCTGGCCCTGGCCCTGGCTCAGACCTTGGCATTGCCTTCCTGTTATGACACCGGATTCGTCTACTCAGCCCCAGACCCAGAGTCCAAATGTGATCAGCTGGTGAAATCTTAGGAGAAAAGAGCACTCCTAAGCTCTGCTCACATTCCCTTCCTACAGGCAGTCAGCGTCCGCTCAGGTTGTCTCCCATCCCGGACAAACACAACCCAGTCAGAAGCCAATCTTGCTTACACTGGACCTTCTACCTGGAGGCCTTTTCTCCCTTCTCTGGTTGCCAGAACCTTATCCTTGCCCAAGTCAGTCTTGACCTATACTTCCTCTCCCTTAGAAACCGTTCTCAATTCACCCAGCTGTTACCATGTCTGAAATCTTGCAGAATCTACAGTGATTTGTCCCTGGTGATGCCCTAGCACTTAGACAATGTCAAGAGTTAGCAAACACTTCTCAGTGAACTTACTCACTTCGCCCATATGTTTGTCTAGCTTTTCCCAGCGTAAAGGGCCCGACTCCTCAGCCAAACTGGGCACTGCGCAAGGTTGGCTCAGATTTCTGCCTGTTGCTGCCAAGAACGGGTACACACACATGTTTATAAACACTTCTTTATGAACAGGGGCCAAGGAAGGGGGAGGATCATTTCACCCTTCCCCAGCCTGACCTCCTTCCAGGGTGGGTGCAGAGACATGGTGGGTGGGCTATTGGGGTGAGAGGGAGGGAAGAGCAAGACACTCCAGAGACATGCCCCAGTTTTCTAGCCTCTGAGACTGACAGAGCACTCTTTCCTGCTCAGCACGACAAGGGACACCACACTGAATGGCTTCTATATCCCCAAGGAATGCTGTGTCTTCGTAAACCAGTGGCAGGTGAATCATGACCAGTGAGTATACAACCCCACTAAAAATGTGTGTTGCTCAGCAGTCAGGAAGGCCGTTTGTCACCCCAGGAACTAATTCTACAATAAAGGAGCATTACCTCGCTTGCTGTAGGGCCTGCTCTAAGTGACAACATTTAGGTCCATAGTTCTCAAATGTTAGTGCACACAGAATGGACCAAGAAGCTGGTTATGGGTCATCTCCCAAGACTCCCCCTGTAGGCAGGTAAGGCGGAGTGCCCCGGTGACTCTGATGTAAACAGCCAAGCGCCTTCCCTTTAGAAATTCAGCTGTGGTCTATAGAAAAGGGGACCATATAGTTCACCCTTTTCTGAAAAGGGATGCTGTCAATAATTATTCCAAAACGGAAAACAGAAACTGGGACATGCTGCTGATCACCATTGTATATTGAGTAGCAGAGAGAGACGCGTGTTTTCCTTCTTTTTGTTAAAGCATGATTTCTTTAAAATAACCAGCTCCTATTGAAAGTCACCATTTGCAAGGCTGATCTTTTCAGAGAGAAGGTTTGGAAAAGAAATGGGCTTCAGCGTGCAGGCTGGTCCCCACACGCCTTTGGTTGTTCTCTATCTACTCTCTCTTGCCATCAGTGGAAGTCTGCCTTAGTCTTCCCCCAGAAGTTTCCCTTTCCTCAACGGCCTGCCCAGCCCAATCCTCTCTCTTCTGTTCCTCTTGTAGGGAGCTGTGGGGGGATCCCTTTGAGTTTCGCCCAGAGAGATTCCTTGCTGCCAGCGGCTCAGCCATCAACAAGACCTTGAGCGAGAAGGTGATGCTCTTTGGCATGGGCAAGCGCCGGTGCATAGGGGAGGTCCTGGCCAAGTGGGAGATCTTCCTCTTCCTGTCCATCCTGCTGCAGCGGCTGGAGTTCAGCTTGCCCCCAGGCGTGAAGGTGGACCTCACGCCCATCTACGGGCTGACCATGAAGCACGCCCGCTGTGAGCACTTCCAGGCGCGGCTGCGCTTCTCCATCAAGTGAAGAGGCACCCACCTGCCAAAGGGGGGGGGCACCAGTGGGGCCTCAGCTCTTCTTTGTGTTCTTTCTTTCCTTTAATGATGACTTTATTGAACTATAATTCACATGACACATAATTCACCTCCTTAAAGTATATAATTGGACCCTCCCTGGTGGTGCAAGAGGTTAAGATGCAGCACTATGAAGCATGCGCAGCCACTGCAGCGCGAGTCCCATCCCCACCCAGGGAGAGGACCCACATGGCGCGGCAGACCTCCCCTGCCTCGCCCGCTGCTCCCCTCAGCAGTGTATTTCTGTCTATCTGCCTGTTCTGCTCCCCGCTCTATATCTGGTGAATCCTCTCACCACCCTCCACGTACCTCTGGCCTGTACCCCAGTTCTTGTATGCATAAATGAATAAATCTTTTAAAAAATATAATGTAAAACAATTTTTAAAAACTATATATAATCCGGTGGCTTCTATATTTAAAGCTTTATATTCAGAGTTGTGCTACCATACCAGATTCAGTTTTAGAATCTTCTCATCACCAAGAAAAGAAGCCCTATACTTACTAACAGCCACTCCCCATTTCCCCCAACCCACCTCTCTGGCTCAGAGCCCCAGGCAACCACTAATCTACTTTCTGTCTCTCTAGATTTGCCCACTCTCGACATTTCATACGAATGCAGCTATACAACCAGTGTTCTTTTGTGACTGGCCTCTTCACTTAGCATCTGGTGTTCAGATGGCGTCTGTGAGTCAGTAAGTCTTGGTTTCTTGAGACTAGGCTGCCTGTTTCCTCTGTCCTTAGGCACATCATAGCCTCTTCCTGTATGCTCCAAGTATGGGGATGCTACAGGAAACAGGTCAAATGCAGACGGATGAACGGGACCTCCTCAGGCCCATCCTCAAATGATAGAACGTGGATTCTTTTTTTAAAGCTTTATTTATTTATGCATACAAGAGCTGGGGTACAGGCCAGATGTGTGGGAGTGGTGAGAGAATCCACCAGACAGAGCAGGATGCAGAACAGACAGATGGACAGAAACACACTGCCGAGGGGAGCAGCGGGCGAGGCAGGAGAGGTCTGCCGCGCCATGTGGGTCCCCTCCCTGGTCGGCGGCAGGGATCGAACTCGTGCTGCAGTGGCTGCGGTTTGCTCCACAGTGCGCTGCTCAACCCACTGCGCCACCAGGGCGGGCCCCAGAACGTGGATTCTTACCAGGTCCTGAGTTTGTTTATCCTGGAGAGGATAAGCTCCCTAGAAATGCTTGGCTAACCTGTAAAAGGCCCAGGTCTCATCCAAGGACACTATCAAAAGAGTGAAAGGTGGGCCTCCCCGGTGGCACAGTGGGTTAAGCAACACACTATGAAGCAAACCTCAGCCACTGCAGCATGAGTTCGATCCCTGTTGCCGGCCAGGGAGGGGACCACATGGTCTGGCAGATCTCTCCCACCTCACCCGCTGCTCCCCTCAGCAGTGTGTTTCAGTCGATCTGCCTGTTCTGCTCCCTGCTCTGTCTCTGGTGAATCCTCTCATCCCCCACACTTCTGGCCTGTACCCCAGTGCTTGTATGCCTAAATAATAAATAAATCTTTTTTTAAAAAAAAAGAGTGAAAGAATAAGCTGCAAAATGTAAGGAAATATTTGTAAACCACAAAATTTATAAGGAATTCCTAAAATTCAACAAGAAAATTAAAAATGGTCAGAGAACTGGGTTAAATAGTACAGTAAAGAAGACATACAAATGACCAGTTAGTACATGAAGAGATGATCAACTTTAGGTAAATGCAAATCAAAACCACAATGAGCCCACCATCTTACACCTACCAGAATGGTTACAATAAAAAAAAACGGGGGCCTCCCTGGTGGTGCAGTGGGTTAAGCAACACACTATGAAGCAAACCACAGCCACTGCAGCACAAGTTCAATCCCTGCTGCCGGCCAGGGAGGGGACCCACAGGGCGCGGCAGACCTCTCCTGCTGTGCCCGCTGCTCCCCTCAGCAGTGTACTTCCGTTGATCTGCCTGTTCTGCTCCCCGCTCTCTATGGTGAATCCTCTCACCCCTCACACTTCTGGCTTGTACCCCAGTGCTTGTATGCATAAATAAATAAATCTTAAAAAAAAAAACGGAAAACAATATATGTTGGTGCATATGTGGAGAAATTATCCCCCTATGCCTTACTAGTGAAAATATAAAATGGAAGCATCCCAGTGGAACATGGTTTGGTGGTTCTTAACAAAGTTAAACACAGACTCTCATATGATCCAACAATTTCACTCCTAGGTATATACCCAGAACTAAATATGGGTGTTCAAAAAAAAATGTGTACAAGAATATTCAAAGCTGCAATATTCTCAACAGTTCAAAGACAGAAAAAATGGATCAGCAGATGAGCGGAGGAGAAACAAAAAGTGGCACAGTCAGACACTGGAATATTATTCAGCCATGAAAAGAACATGACATTATGATGCATGCTACCACATGGAAAACCTTGCAAACATTATGCTATGTGAAAGTAGTCAGATAAAAATGGACAAACATTGTATGATTCCATTTGTATGAGGTACCTAGAATAGGCAATTTCAGAGAGAAAGAAAGTACAAAAGAGGTGCCAGGTGTTGGAGTGATGTGGCAGGGAAGAGGGGGAAATGGAGAAGTTTTATTTAATGAGTACAGAGTTTCTGTTTAGAATAATGAAAAAGTTGTAGGAATGGATAGTGTTGGTGGCTGACAGCATTGTGACTGTAGTTAATGCCACTGAATTATACACTTAAAATGGTTGAAATGGTGACTTGTTAGGCAATTTTTACCACGATAAAAGAGTAACACAAAATATTGTGTGCAATCAAATAAAAGAACCTTACAAAACACAGGAAAGAACTTTAAATGTTGCCAAATGGAAGAAGCAATCTGAAAGGATTACATACCTTTTAAAAAAGTATTTATTTATTTATATATACAAGAACTGGGGTACAGGCCAGAGGTGGGGAATAAGAGGATTCACCAGAGACAGAGTGGGGAGCAGAACAGGCAGATTGACTGAGGGCAGCAGCGGGCGAGGCAGGAGAGGTCTGCCACTCCATGTGGGTCCCCACCTTGGCCAGATGCAGGGCTTGAACTTGTGCTGAGGTTTGCATCATAGTGCATTGCTTAACCCACTACGCCACCAGGGAGGCCCTGGATTATATACTTTATGATTCCCACTCTATGCCATGCTGGAAAAGGCAAAGCTATGGAGACAGTGAAAAGATCAGCAGTTGCCAGGAGTGAGGGAGAGGGGTGTGGAGGAGGGAGGGAGGAACAGATGGAATGCTGTGGATTTTTAAGGCAGTAAGACTCTTCAGGATGATAGTGGGTATATGTCACTATACATTTGTCAAAACCCACAGAACATATTACACTATTGTAAGCTATGGATTTTAACAAAAATGTGTCAATATTGATACAATCTATGCAAGATGTTAATCATGGGGGATACTGGGCCCAGAGAGGGCACTTCCACTCACAGCCCCCTCTTCTCCTTCCTTCTGGTTCTGATGCCCCCAATTTCACCTCCAGTGTTTCCACCTGAAAGGCGGTTGGCTTCTTGATCTCAGAAGAACCCTGGGACCTAAGTACATAAATTTGCTTCGCTCTTTGCAAAGTGAGAGGGCTGTTCATGCTGCTTTGTCTGCTGCATGTGAGCAAGGCTCCTCTCTACTGGACGACAGAGACAGAAAAGGGGTACTTGAGGATGTGAGATATGAACCTCTTCCCTCCCCAGCACACTGCCTCCTGGATTTCCCTCCAGCCCCAGCCACTCTCCAAGGACACGCCTGTATGCTTGAAGGGACCAGCTGGTTACAGGGACCAGCAGATACGGTGGGTGGAGGAAGGACAATCATGTGGAGTGCTCAGGAAGGGTCCTGGGAGGAGGTGAAAGAGCATGACACAGCAAGGATTGGCCTGTCTATCACGGCTCCCTGCTTTCTGGAATGGGCTCTTATAGCCATATGACTCAGCAAAGGGAATCCCGTTTTCCTGTTGCCTTTATTGGTGTAGTGAAGATGTAGTCTGGAGGAAATAGCTACACATAGTTCAAATAGAAATTTTAGGAGGAAGGTGATTCAAATGTGACCGACCCCGAGTTGTCCTAGTCCTAGCAGCGAGCTTACAGTGTGTTACCCTGCAGCCTCCCTTTCCAAGTCACCAGGCACACAGCACTGAGCCTCACCTCCTACCGTTTCTGGTGGGAATTTCACAGGGACTATACATGAGAAAATATACACTGCACAAAAATAAAGAATGATGTAATGATAAATGATATGATAAATGAATGATATGATAAATGAATGATATGATAAGTGAATGATAAATAAATCTTAAAAAAAGAAAAAACTTAAAGACCATGTTTTAATATTTACATAAAATTAAAATATTAAATTTAAAAAAGAAATTTATACTGCTTTTTAAAAAAAATATTTATTTATTTATGCATACAAGAGCTGGGGTACAGGCCAGAGTCGCGGGAGGTGAGAGGATTCACCAGACAGAGAGGGGAACAGAACAGGCAGACAGACTGAAACACACTGCTGAGGGGAGCAGCGGGGAGGCAGGAGAGGTCTGCTGCGCCATGTGGGGCCCCATCCTGGCCGGGGATCGAACTCGCGCTGCTGTGTCGTGGATGCTTCACAGGCGGCGCTCAACCCGTTGCGCCACCAGGGAGGCCTGATCCAGTTTAAGTTTCAAAATAAGATCGCTTCTTGGCCTTTTGGCTAAGATCAAGTGTGAAGTTCCAAAAAAAGAAACACAAGAGAGGGGCCTAAGAGAGGGGCCATGGCCTTGCTCTGGGAGCTCCGGTCTGGGGAGGACACAGTTCCATGCTTCTGAACCCCGAACTAGTGGACAGCCCTCCAGTGCACCCTCGTGACTCAGAGAAAGATACCCAACAAACAGACATGGCCATATTTTGTCAGCCCAAGATTCAGTCAGGACCCAGATCCCTGGAGAGTTCCAGACCCAGAGGTCACCCAGCGGTCAGTGCCCCTTGTAACCCCCATGGTCAGAAGTTGCCCTGAGCTTCTCACGCACAGCTGGCCAATCTTTAACTCACCCAGGTTGGCCTGGGGCTCCCCTCTGACCAGAGTCTAGTAGGAGGAATTGGATGTGGAAACTTTGCTCCCCCTTCCTGCTTGCCATTCCTAGCCCCACAACAGGCTGGAGACAGACAGAGACAGCTCTGTCCTGCCCTTTCCTGGCCACACCTCATGTCAGGCTGTTCTCACAACTCTAGGAGGTGGGCATCACCGTGTCTCCTCAGATAAGGAACCTGAGGGGCCTCTCTGATGGTGCAGGGGGTTAAGTCTCAGCACTATGAAGTTGTCTGCAGCTACTGTAACCTGAGTTCGATCCCCGGCCAGGGAGGGGACCCACATGGCGCAGCAGACCTCTCCTACCTCACCCACTGCTCCCCTCAGCAGTGTATTTCAGTGGATCTGCCTGTTCTGCTCCCCGCTCTGTGTCTGGTGAATCCTCTCACACACACCCCACACCTCTGGCCTGCACCCCAGCTCTTGTGTGCATAAATAACCCTAAAGAAAGATAAGGAAGCTGAGCTCAGAAAGTATGAGCTAAGAACTGGTGGGCAGGACTTGGGTCTGTCCCCCAACCACGTGCAGTTTCCTTTGCCTGTACTTCCCCGCGGCCCAGGCCTGTCTGGGTAGAGCGGGGCAGCTCAGCAATGTAACACATCAGTGAGCTGTGTAGAGGGCTTGGGTGGGTACCGGACTGAAGGATGAGCAGTCTGGGGCTCAGGTTCTAGGTGTGAATGACCTCAGGCAAATCTCTCCCATCCCAGGTCTCAGACCCCCACACTCATTCACCTCTGAGGTCTTCCCCAACACAGCAAACCTGAGCATTGGGTCACCGACAAAGATCCCTGCTCGGCCAGCCTCACTTAAGGTGATGGCCAAGTTCAGGGAGGCTCTAGCAGAGGCACAGTCCACAGGGGAGGGGTGATTTGGGGCAAGCGGTGATTTTGGAGCAGATGAAGTGGTGGAAGGTGCCCTGAGATGTGAATCCTCCCTACACATCTCAGGGAGAGTAAGAGATTTCTTAAAGTTTCCTAGCTTGTCTGGTTCAGACCCTCCATTCCTTTTTTTTTTTAAGATGTATTTATTTATGCATGCAAGAGCTGGGGTATAGGCCAGAAGCCTGGGGGGGGGGGGGGTGAGAGGATTCACCAGAG
>JAGFMF010011739.1:1544463-1629514 GCA_019455555.1 Galemys pyrenaicus | reverse complement strand
CCCCCCCCCACACCTCTGGCCTGTGCCCCAGTGCTTGTATGCATAAATAAATAAATCTTTAAAAAAAAAAAATTGGGTCAGTCTTCTCAAACCCTGCCACTGTTTTATTGACTAAGTTGATGTCATATTCTAAATCCTTTGCTGTTGGGGCCTCCTTGGTGGCGCAATGGCTTAAGCACCGCACTACGAAGCATCCGTGGCCACTGCAGCACAAGTTTGATCCCCGGCCAGGGAGGGGACCCACATGGCACAGCAACAGACCTCTCCTGCCTCGCCCGCTGCTCCCCTCAACAGTGTGCTTCAGGATTCTGCCTATTCTGTTCCCTGCTCTGTCTCTGGTGAGTCCTCTCACCTCCCGCATCTCTGCCCTGTACCACAGTTCTTGTACGCATAAATAAATCCTTATAAATAAATAAATTAAATTAATCCTTTTCTGTCATTTCAACAGTGTTCACAGCATCTTCACGAGGGTCAGACTCTGTCCTGAGAAACCACTTTCTTTGCTCACCCACAGGAAGCAATTCTTTGTCCGTTCAGATGTGATGTTGAGATGACAGCGATTCAGCTACATCTACAGTCTCCACCTTCATGTCTAGTTCCCTGCTGTTTCCACCACACCTGCAGTGACCACAATAAGGAAAAGGTTTGAGACAGTGAGTCACCAAGATGAGACACGACATACAAACCGTCAGAAAAGTGGTGCTGATAGACTCGTGTGCAAAGCACAGTACCTGTGAGGCAATAAAGCAAAGCACCATCAAATGAGGTCTGCCTGCGCATTATTGAACAAATAATATCGAAGCAATGGGTATCTGCTTCTCTCCCACCACCAAAATAAATTCAGATGGATCAAAAATTTACATAACGGTAATTAAACTATAAAAGGTAAAAAAACCATGGCATTGATTTTTTAAAAATCAGGAAGTAGAAAATCTTTCTAAATTTCATACAAGTCCAGGGCCTCCCCTGGTGGCGCCGTGGGTTAAGCAACGCACTACGAAGCAAACCGCAGCCACTGCAGCACGAGTTCGATCCCTGCTGCTGGCCAGGGGGGGGGACCCACATGGTGTGGCAGACCTCTCCTGCTGTGCCCGCTGCTCCCCTCAGCAGTGTACTTCTGTTGATCTGCCTGTTCTGCTCCCCACTCTCTGTGGTGAATCCTCTCACCCCCCTACACCTCTGGCCTGTACCCCAGCGCTTGTATGCATAAATAAATAAATCTTTAAAAAAAAAAATTTCATACAAGTCCAAAAGCTGCAAAAGATTGATTCTACTACATACAAATATATCATGTCTTCATTTAAAAGAAACTTATGCAAAGTCAAAAGCTCTATAACAAGTTTAAGCTACAGAACTTCCACTGCCCACCCAGATCCCTCTCCACCTTGCTTTCCACCATGGGAAGGCACCTTATTTAGAGGCTCCCTTCTCTAGTTGGGTTCATGGGATGGAAGTTCTCACGGGAGAAGGGGGATGTATCCACTCAGGCACCCCTTCCCTTGCTGCTTTCTCTCTGGGGCTCTAGTAACAGCTCCCCTCTAGCCATACCCCTCAGTCAACTGAACCCTCAAAAAAATCCCTATTCCCTACCTACACCTTTGTAAATACCCTTGTATTAAACTTTGCTCACATTAAATTGATTTGATGTGAGCATGTTTACTGCTAGAACCTTTCATGGTATATAAATAAACAGTAATTTCCTTCATAGGCAAATAGTTCCTACAATCCAATAAAAATGGACAAAGAAAAGAACAGCTAACAGAAGAGGAAAATACAAGTTAATTTTAGGTTATAAAGAGATACTAGGCCTCACTTATAAGCAAAATGGAACTTAAATCTAAAACAATGTGCAATTTTTCATAAATCCAATCGGCAAATTGAAATGTCTGGTAACACTGTGTTGACGAAAGTTTTGGAAAATGGCATTACATTCATTATTGATAAAAGTGACTTTTAGACAAAAGTAAACCTCTAAAGATGAATTGTAATGAGCATTATGAAGAGACAAAGATGGATAATGACTTCAGACGGGTTGATCGAGGCAGGCTTCTCAAAGGAGGGAATTAAATAGGAACAGTGGAGGAAAAAGAGTTCTGGCAGAGGGACCAATATGTGCAAAGGTCCTGAGACACAAAAGGCAGATTGTGTGTCGTTGGGCAAATTACCACTCTCAGGGAAGGTCCCCCTCACCTGTGCAATAACTCCATGTTAGAGATGGAGAGGCTCAGAAAGGCACCATGGCTTCCCTGGGGAGCCAGTACTGGTACTTTGATCTTTTGGGGCCATGAACCCAGAATTATTCCAGCTTCATTTGGGATCGCAGAGGCCAAATGAAGAAGAAGAGGTGAAAGTGGAAGAATCTGGCAAGCCTGTTAGCCCTCCCCACCCTCCCCACCATCGCAGGGACTTAGGGGGGAAATCGAGGCTGCACCATGTGCCCATGTGTACACATAAGCCGTGCGCACCAAGCACCGTCCACAGCCAGCTGAGCTGCTGACGACAGCCACCTCGGGCCGCAGTCTGACCCTCTTCTACTTTGCTCCGGCCTTTGAAATGTGCCCCTTTCAAAATACTGCTGATTTTGTGTCTGGCCCGCAGCGCTCACACTTGTGTGCGTCCTGCGCATCTGCGAATTCAGGTGCTGCGCGTTCTCAGCGTGACCTCCAGGGGGCAGCACCTGGTTCCCATTTCCTTAGCACCTGACTAACCTTCACAACAATCCTATGGGATGTGACAATCCTACGGGATGTGCACTAGTTTTTTTTTTTAAAGAATTTTTTATTTTTATTTTTTAACATTTATTTATTTATGCATCCAAGATCTGGGTTACAGGTCAGAATCGCGGAAGGTGAGACGATTCACCAGAGACAGAGCAGGGAGCAGAACAGGCAGACTGACTGAAACACACCGCCGACGGCAGCAGCGGAGAGGCAGGAGAGGTCTGCTGCGCCATGTGGGTCCCCTCCCTGGCCGGCAGCAGGGATCGAACTCGTGCTGCAGTGACTGCGGTTTACTTCATAGTGCATTGCTTAACCCACTGCGCCACCAGGGAGGTCCTGGGATGTACACTATTATTTACCCCTTTGTACAGAGGAGGAACCTGAGGGCCAGACATATCATACAAATTTGTCCAGCAAGTAAGTGACAGAGGAGTGACTTGAATACCGGGTGCGGGTTGGGATGGCAAAGCTCCTCCCCTCAGCTGAACACTAGATGGATGTGCAATGGATAAAAGCAGCAGCAAATCTCATGGCACAGGAGGGGAAACTGAGGTCTAGGTAGGCCCCTCGAAGGCTGGCATATGACAAGCGCAAGGGCTTAAGCACCACACTAGGAAGCATCCCCAGCCACTGCAGCACAAGTTCAATTGCCAGCCAGGGAGGGGACCCACATGGCACAGCGGACCTCTCCTGTCTTGCCCGCTGCTCCCCTCAGCAGTTTATTTGTCAGTCTGCCTGTTCTGTTCCCTGCTGTCTCTGGTGATTCCTCTTACCCCCAACAATTCTAGCCTATACCCCAGTTCTTGTATGCATAAATAAATAAATCTTTTTTTAAAAAATGCAGCAGTCATTCTGCATGGCCAGATCCCTCCCATTCACCCCACCCCAGGGCCTCAGGACCCATTCCTGCTCTTGCCAGGCTCCCATACAGCTGGGTAGGTCATAGGATGACAGGGTAGGAGGTCTCTTTGCTCTGCACCCCAAACTTGTAGTCCAAGGAGGTCCTGGCTCTGCTCTGTACCCCAGGGATGCATCTGACGAGTCTTCCAACAGGTTTCCTCCCCACCCAAGCTGTACCACTGTCTCCATCTCCTGTCCAAGAGACCACCCAGACCCCTCTCTGAGGGAGGGAGGGCTAGAGAGTGCCTGAGTCTGGCCTGTGTAGAACCTAGGGGATTAGCTCCCTGGGAGAGAAGTAAGCACACCCCACCCCCACCCTCAGGCCTGCTCTCCTACGCACTCCACGGAGCCCTCCCTCTGCGCAAGGCCTGTTCCCGGAGGGGTGTGCAAGTCCGGATCCAGAGAGCCAGCCGCACGGTCTGCACACGCAGGGGCTGATGGAAAGGACCATCTGCCGACCCCACATAGCCCACCAACTCCTCTCCAGGTGTGAGGTGCCACTTGGGGGCCAGCACTGCCCTGAAGTGGTGCCCGCCTTCTCCCTGCCCCAGAGGAAAGAATCTCTCCTTAGAGGCCTTTCTAGACACTTGCTACCAAGGTACTCTTCAAAATCTGAAACACTTTCCAAGGAGCAGGATTCATCAGTGTTTAAAGGAAATCTTCCCACTCTGCTCACCACCTCCGCAAAAAAAAGTCAGTCTTGTGATCTGTGGGGAGGAAAGTGGTCCTTCTTCCCCATTGCCCAAGCTGATCCATTCTGTGCCCCTCTTCCCTCTTCAGTCTCCCCTCCTGCCCTAGGCCCGGATCTGTCTCCAGCCACCTGCTTGGAGCTGGAGAAGGCAATCTGGGGCGCCCTCCAGTGGCCACTCACAGAAGTGCATGCAGTTGTTGCTGTTCACCGTCCCATGCAAAACAATCTAAGGGAAAACGAGTTTGTTTCGTGAAGGCAACTTCAAGACAAGTGTCAAGTCCTTCATACTCAGAAATTCTGGAGAAGTCACAAAATGACCAGAGAGCTCACCCCCACTCTCCACCGTCTCCCCATCATTCCCTGGCCTGGTCTTCACCTGAAGAAATTCCTCGCCCAACTCGCTGCCATGAGTTCAACTTGTTCTCTTACTTCCAGGGACAGGAACTCGTTAACCCCAAGGCTGACTCATCCTCTTTTATTTTTAATCGAGGGGATGTTGGTTTACAAAACTACGTTTTAGAGGTTCAGGTTCACACTTCTTCAAATGGAAGCCACCGTACCATCCCCACTATCAAAATACCAATAAACCTCAACCACAGTCCGCTGGACCTTCCTCCCCCCTTTGTCCCCACTCTGGTAACCCCAGTTCTGCAGTCAGAGTCAAAGGGTTTCTTTTGATTTGGTTTTTTTCTGTTCCTTTGTTCTAGTTGTTTATATTCTACATCTGAGTGAAATCGGCCAGCACTTGCCCTTCTCTTTCTGATTTATCTCACTTAGCATCATTCCCTCCAGTTCCATCCATGTTGTCCGAAATGGCAGGAATTCATCTGTTTTTGTGTGCTAGCTGAGTAATATTCCATGGTGTTTATGCCACTCACTGCCACTGGGCACCTACGCTGTTTCCATAGCTTGGCTACTGGAAACAGTTCTTCAGGTACATGCGTGCCCACTATCTTTCCAACTTCGAATTTTTATATTCTTCCAGTGGACCTCCAGGAGAGAGACTCCTGGGTCATAGGGTAGATCTATTTTATTTTTTTAAATATTTATTTATTTATTCATACAAGCACTGGGTACAGGCCAGAGGTGTAGGGGGGTGAGAGGATTCACCACAGACAGAGCGGGAAGCAGAACAGGCAGATAGACTGAAATACACTGCTGAGGGGAGCAGCGGGCGAGGCAGGAGAGGTCTGCTGCACCATGTGGGTCCCCTCCCTGGCCGGCAGCAGGGATTGAACTCGTGCTGTAGAGGCTGCGGTTTGCTTCACAGTGTGTTGCTTAACCCACTGTGCCACTAGGGAGGCCTGGTAGATCTATTTTAATAGTTTAGGAAAACCCCGTATTGGGTTAGCCCAGTCTACATTCCCACCAACAGTGTGTGAAGGCTCCTTTTTCCCCTCATCCTCACCAACACTTGTTGTTTTTGGCTTTTTTTTAAAAGATTTTTTTTTTTATTCATACAAGAGCTGGGGTACAGGCCAGAGTCGCAGGAGGTGAGAGGATTCACCAGAGACAGAGTGGGGAGCAGAACAGGCAGACTGACTGAAACACACTGCTGAGGGGAGCAGTGGGTGAGGCAGGAGAGGTCTGCTGCACCATGTGGGTCACCTTCCTGGCCAGCAGCAGGGATTGAACTCGTGTTGCAGTGGTTGTGGTTTGCTTCATAGTGCAGTGCTTAACCCACTGCGCCACCAGGGCGGGCCCCGTGTTTTTGGCATTTTTGATACAGCCGTTCTCACAAGTGCAAAGTGGCATCTCATGTTAACCCACCTGTGCTGCAGGCGTGGGTAGCCCTGCAGTGCTACCCCTAGCCACTCTCACACGCTCACCAACCTGGAGCACCGGTGAACAAATGAGGGTGACAGGTGCATTGACAGGCACAGAGATGGGAGCAGCCAGTTCTACAAGGACCTACACCCTAAAACCCCTCTTTCTCAGGGATCCTATGTTCAAAGGAATTAAATCCTAGAAACTTAATGAGGTCTGGAGTCCAGTTGCCCCCTCGAATCCCCTTGAGAATCAGCCAAAGTCCCCTGGACACGTGCTCTCTGTGCCCCCATCTTGTGCTTTGCCCACTTTTCCTCACAATTCTGGGGTGCTGTGTGCTCACACCCATGGAGCAGATGGGACGGGGTACACAGGGGAAGTCATTCACCCAGCATGGCAATACTGTCATTGGAAGAGCTGGCCTTGACCTCAGGCTCACTGGTGGCGCCTGCAGCCCTTGTAGAATTCCCTAGGCCAACGCATGATGTCTGACTTCAAAGCTCCAGGACAAACTATGAAGCAGGAAGTCTGACCCTAGTTTGCCCCCCTCAGGTCCTCCCTCCCAGACCTGCCCCTCTGCTTCTCACCTTGGGGTCCAGGATCACCTGCCCAGACTCTCCTGCCCTGTTTCCAGGAAGCTACAACTGCAGCTCCCTGTGTCTCCATGGTGGGCTGGCAGGCAGGACACAAACAGCTCCAGCCCTCAGCCCCTCCACTGCCAGGCAGACCTACACCCTACCGCCCAGGGTCTCTGAAACTGCTGTCCATCTACTATGTGCTGGGTGTTTGTATATTTGGTCTCATGTCCTTAAAGGGCATTGCCCTTAAAGGAAAGCAGTAGTGTCTAAATCTTACCTGTAAGGCAACGGAGGTGCATAGTAGGTGTTCAGCAAAACCCTCGTCTTGCTCTTATTATTCCACAAAATCCCAGCAAAGCTGAGGTCAGTCCAGGCGCCAGGGGTGGTGGGAAGGGGGCAGTGTGTCGATGGCCTTGGACTCGAGGGACAACCCGAGGTGGGGTCCTGGGGCATTCTGGCAGCCAGGTGTGGCTCTGGATGACCCCCTCACCCCACCTGTAAAAGCCCTTCCAGAGCTAGATGGGGCCACGGAGGGTGCGCGCTGGAGGGGCTGGCTTCTGCTCTGACCAACCCGCCCGGCTTTTGGGAGTGCCCTGTCTCCTCCCCTTCCAGCAGCCCTCAGTCTCGGTCGAGAGGGTCGGGTTTTGAGGTGGTGAGAGCCCATCGGGTGACTGACTGCCCGGCTTCCAGCCCCGTCGCCTCCCTTCCCCTTGGCCACCAGGAGGCGCTGTCTCCCCTCAGACCTGAAGCGCCCACAGGCCCGCACCAGGAAAGACCAAGCGGACTGAAAGAGGGAGAAAGCAAGTCATCAGGGGAGAGCCAGGCGAAGACAATGGCCCTTGTCTAGCTGCGGCTGCGAGCCGGACCCTTCCCACACGGGCCTCAGCTCACCCTCGCGCTGCCAAGATGGGAGTGGCGCCGGGACAGCTCCAAGTCCCAGAGAACAGCAGCGGAGCGAGAGCGGCGGCGCCCACGAGCCTGACTGACTGCACCACAGCTCAGGAGAGCCCCGGCCGCTCCCAAACTTTGGTTGTCACCCCAAGCTCAAGCCTTCATTCTTTCCACCTACACCAGGTCCCTGTTGACCTCAAGCGCCTGGGACCCAGATTAAGCGGGGCTTCCCACAGGGCTGGGACTGGCTACGCCTCCCCGCTGGGGCCTGGGGGCAGGACCAAATATTTGGGTGGGGGCTGGGAGAGAGTCTTTGTGGCCCAGTTTTTTTTTAAAAGATTTCTTTATTTATACATACAAGGACTAGGGTACAGGCTAGAGGTAAGGGAGGGGGTGAGAGAACTCACCAGAGGCAGAGTGGGGAGCAGAATAGGCAGATGAACTGAAGTACACTGCTGAGGGGAGCGGTGGCAAGGCAGGAGAGGTCTGCTGCGCCATGGGGGTCACTCCCTGGCCGGGGATCGAACTCATGCTGCGTTGTCTGCTGATGCTTCATAGTGTGGTGCTTAACCTCTTGAGCCACAAGGAAGGCCCTGGGGTCCAGTTTTATACACACAAGCGGTCCAGTTCTCCAACTAGAACTGGCCCTAGAGGCAGAGAGGTGACTGGAACCTCCAGAGGCCTCTGTGTCAGAAGAGCACCCCTGAAAACCCAGAGGTGAGGTTAGGGGTCCAAGAAGATGAGGGTGGGCAACAGGAAGTCAGGCTGAGACCTACAGCAGGAACGACACCAGATCCCAAGAAGGCAATGGCTCATTCGCGCTGATACAGGGCAGCAGGGGCACCAAAACTGGCCAAGGACACAACTAGTTTACCGGTCACCGTCTGAGTTCTTGACCCGCGCGCACCATTGCAAGACTACTCAGGTGCAGAGAACGACAATAATGGGATTTATTTAACAAAGCAGGGAAAACAAAAGTTACTGAGGCCAAAAATGGCCTTTACCTCACCCGAAGCAGTGTCCAGTCCTAAACAAAAAGCATCTAAGATGGCATCTTCCTGCCACCGAGGGCCTGGAGCACGCGGCAGCCAGACTACAGGCCGTACCTGACTCATGGATACGGCCGAAGACCCAACAGGAGATGCCCGGGGCTGCCGAGATGCCCGGTGCAGCACCAGACAAGCCACACTCAAAACAGCAGCTGCAGCGGGCAAACACCCAACAAACGGCCGTCCTCGCAGCTCAGCGAGGGGTCCAGCTCCAGGTCTTCTCCTTCTCTGCCAAGCTGTAACAGCAGCAAAACTGGGAACAGGTCCTCCCTGGTGGTGCGGCAGGTTGAACATTGCACTGTGAAGCATCCACCGTACAGCACCACAAGTTCAATCCCCGGTCAGGAAGGGGACCCACATGGCGCAGCAGACCTCTCCTGCCTCCCCGCTGCTCCCCTCAGCAGTGTATTTCAGTCAGTCTGCCTGTTCTGCTCCCCACTCTGCCTCTGGTGAATCCTCTCACCTCCCACGACTCTGGACTGTACCCTAGCTCTTGTATGCATAAATAAATAAATCTTAAAAAAAAAAAAAAACAGGAACAGTTTCAGTCACTCAGCTACCTGCAAAGCCTCTGAACTTCTCATCCCTGAGGTTGGCAGCTGGAGGCTGCTCCACGACCTTCTGAGACCTGCAACAGCTTCTGGAAGATTGGCGTGGTGGGGGCCTAAACCACTGACTCTGAAATCCCTGAAGATGCAAAAAATTCTGAATCTTAAACACTGTGCTCAAGTACTGAATCCCGAACACCAAATGCTCAGAAGCTGAATCCACAATACTGAATCTTCAAATGCTCCAACTCTGAATCCCAAACGCTGAATAATCCCCACAGCTTCTGCAGTCCCCTATATTTTTTATCAGAGTCTCTACCCCAAAATGTGATACTTTTTAGTCTTTTCCCTGGGGCTATAGATCCTCACCAGCAGCCCCCTCCAGGGGGCACCACCTGAAAGTCGTTGGCTTCAGCCCCCAGTTACAGTGCCACTCGCTATAGGCTGTGCGCGCCTGTGAGAGACAGGAAAAGGGACCGGTCTCTGTCCCCAGAGAGCTACACCCACTCCTACGAAGTGCACTCTGAGTGGCTACAACCAAAGGGAAGGGATGCTTCCTTCAGATGCCCTGGGGCCTCATCCTGTCTCCTTGCCGGCTTCTGGAACCTCCTCAGCTCAGGGTGGGCACCTCCCTACCCGGCTCCACCCCACTCCTAACGTGGGGAGGCATCTCTCAAAGCTTCGTGATGTCTGCCAGGGACAGGTGTCAATGTACAGGCTTGTTCGCAGGTACGACAACTGGGCAAGAGGATTTGCATGTGATTTTGCAAACTCTTGGCCAGGCCCAGCTGCCCTCCCTTGGAAACCGCAGCAGGCAGCCTCCTGCTCCTAAGCCTCACCAGCCCCAGCAAGGCCACTTTTCCAAGCTTTACACCCCATAGAACCCCAGAACCCCTACTCTCACTTTCCCCCATGCAGAAGCCAGAAGAGCACCAACAAGAGCACTCCACTGGATGACCCCTGGCAGGTGAAGGGCAGCTCAGAGGGGAAGGGGCAGCAAGAGAGAGGCCTGTGAGCCAAAGCGCTCAGAAGTCCTAGCCCTGCCCAATGCCAGCAGCTCTGGTGCCTGAAAGCGGCAAACACACCTTCTGGAGATGGGCAGGGAGGGTTTTGGTTCATCAGCCAGCGTGTAGCTGCAGCCTCCAGCATAGACAGAGCCTCAGGGAGTCTGACTGGCGCATAGAGGACCACGGGGAAGGGTCTGGCGACAAATTGTTCTGCAGTCAGAGAGAAAAATGTTCATTCACCTCACAAGGATGTCCCGTGCCCAAGCACTGTGCTCGGCCATGAGCTGTATCATCCCACGTTAGCTTTATAAATCTCCTGTGAGGTGGACCCCTCATTCCCATTTGAGAAACAAGGAAACTGAAGCTGAGGAACGTTAAGTGATTCTTACTTAAGGTTATGCAGCTTAAGCTAAGGCCAGGACTCCGGAAGCTATTAAAATAAATCGCAGAGAAGGATAAAGGCACATCTGGGGTCCTTCCTCTCCCACCCAGGAGCTAGAGACTGAGTCCCCTCAGGGAATCCTCTGTCTCCTGATAACAGAACGGAGATCTGTGATAATAATAATGATACTCACCTCCTGCATAGAAACTGGGAGGGTTAAATGAAGTTTGAGACACATAAGGTGCTAGGACAGGGCCTGGCACGCTGAAGTCCACGTTAGTGTTAGATGATGGTGGTGAAGAGCTGAAACTCACGCTACTCGTCGTCCATTCCACCAAAATCCAAATGCCCAGGGTCAGGGCCTCCCTGGTGGCACAAGGGGTTGAGTGCAGCACTGTGAAGCATCCGCAGCCGCTGCAGCGCAAGTTCGATCCCAGCCAGGGAGGGACCCACACGGCGCAGCAGACCTCTCCTGCCTCCCCGCTGCTCCCCTCAGCAGTGTGTTTCAGTCCCTCTGCCTGTTCTGTTCTCCACTGTCTCTGGTGACTCCTCTCTCTCTTACTCACACACACACACACACACACACACACACACACACACACTCTGGCCTTTACCCCAATTCTTTGTCTGCATAAATAAATAAATCTTTAAAAAAAAAAAAGTTCCCAGGGAGCACAAGAGGCCCTCAGGCACTGCCCTCCATCCCCTTCTGGCCTCTCTCCAGCTCCTGTAATCCCAGCTCCCTTTCCAGCTCAGGCACGTGTCCCTCCCTGTCTCCCCTCTGCCTGTCACCCAGGTGTCTCTCCATAGCTCCCAGCAGCCCCACGAGGAGGGCGCCACTGCTTGCACCCACATCACACTTCATGTCCCTCCTGGTAACTCTCATCCCCCCGTTGCACATCTGTGCTCCCTGTCTCCAACCTTCCAAGAAGGCAGGGCTGAGGGCGAGAGAACTACCCAAGGAGAGAGGCACCCAGACCATTTTCAGGGATCCCAGGTGCCTTGACCAATTCATGCCTCAGACGTGGTTCTGTGAGATGACTCCAAGGAGAAACCAAACTGAGGGGCCCAGAACCTTTGAGGCAAGGGACCAGCCAGTTAATGCCAGTGGCATGGTGAGGGGAGGGCCTGTCTGCAGACAGTTTCCAGGCACAAGGGCGGGATCCTCCAGCTCCCTGGTCGGGTCACCACCACTGTCAGCACTAAAACTGCAAAGTCACCAAACCACCTCCACCCAGACTTCTGCTGTCATGTCAGAAACAAGTCTAACTGCCTAGGAAATCCCCTTAGAGTCAAGGGGGACAGGGCGGGGGGAGATTAAAAAATTTAATCTCAGATTAAAAAATGTGTACGCGTAGTAAGTGCTCAATAAACATGAGCTATCACCACCAGCAATCACAGCGAAGTAAACTGGCACATAGTAGCTGCTCAATAAATGGTAGTTCTGTGGTCTCAGGGGGTGCAGTACTTTGCAGCCACCTTCCCACCCTGGTCCCCAGGACCTCCGCTCTTGAGCAGGAGTCAGAACTTCAGGACACCAAATGCCGCACACAGGGCGACACCTGAGAGAAGGCAGTCCACCTGAGAAGGGGCTTTCCAGTGTGTGAGTTACAGCCCTAGGTGCAGGCGGGCAAGCCGGCTCCCAAGGGTGCCAGCTCAGGCTCCTTGAGAAGCTTGAGGGCTTAGCTAATGGCTGAAGCTTTGCCTGTCTTGAGGCAGGCACAGCTCCTCGGCTGATGGAGTCCACAGAAGCTGCTCTCCTGGGGATCTGTAAGGGGAAGAGGGCCTGGCCCGTGGCTCCTTGAATCTTCATTAGCTGGATGCGCCTCCCCACGGCCTTGCAGAGAAGCAGCCCCTGGCACTGGCTGTGCCCCAGGCTTTCTACTGGCTTCTGCCATATACTAGGGACTCAGGCACTGGTTAGGTCCCCCGGGCCACCGGGCCACCGGGCCACCTTTGCACCGTGTCAGCCCTTCAGCCTACCCCAACAGGTCACTGAGACACTGCAGAGGGAAGTGGCATTCATAGCAGGCCTGAGCGACCCCAAAGGCCACCTCCTTTCCCCTTGGTGTCACTGCCTCCCAGCTATCCCCAGCTGCCATTTCCTGCCAGTGTCATCTCTCGACCTCCCTCCAGATGACCACTGCTTCTCCATTCCACAGCCTCTGGAGAAGGCTCAGTCCCTCACTGGGTCCGCAGGCGCTCCCCAGTGGGGATGGTGACGGTAAGGCCAAAGAACAGCACCCCAAGCAGGCCGCTGGCTGCTCTGGCTGCCTGGAGTTGGTGCTCTAAGCAAGGGAGCCGGCCCACCCACCTGCCTGCAGAGAGGCAGCTCACAAGTCAGTTCAGCTGAGCACCTGCTCTGCAGGAAGTGGAAGGGGACTTTGCTGGAAATCTGCCTTTAATCTTGGCTTCCTGTTTTGTGCCCTGGGGGACCGCCCAGACAGTCTGAGTTTCAAACTATTTCACACCAGCTTCTCTAAACTGTCATCTGAGAGCAAGCAGGCTGGGGGAGGGGAGGAGGCCTGGCAGAAGAAGAGGGCCTTCCCTGCCGTTCCTCTACCCGCCCTACCCCAGCCCCCATGGAGCAGAGCGCAGTCCACAAAGGGCAACGAAGGTCTGAACTTCTGACCAACCACCCATCCAGCTCTGCGCCAAACTGGCCTGTTGGAGCAAATCATCAAAACCCAGGCGGGAGCGCTCACATCCACAGCCTCAGCCTCTTTTTATCTCCATCCCCAGTGCAGCCTGGGAAAGCTGGTCCTTGAGCCCACCTAGCGGAGAGGGGGCGCCTCTTAGACTTCCTCCCAAATCCTAAATCCCAAGGTCCCTTCTCTGAAGATTCCCTTTCCAGGGTGCTATTTGGCGCACCGGGCTGTGGAGGTCCCCAGACCCAAACTCCAATCCTGGGGGGTGAGGCCCTGGGGAAGTTCTTTATGTTCCCAACCTCATACTGGCATCTCCCTATCTCTCGGGTGTCTTAGACTCGGTTTGTCCAAAATCCAGCTCTTGAGCGTTAATGGCATCCTGTCTCTCTCGGGCCCTCCTGCCACAGCCAAGAGCACCATACCTGGGAGTAGGCCTGCTTTCTCCTGTGACCTTGCCCCACAAATAGCCCCTCGCCAAGAGCTTCACATAGGCTCCCGCTCCACTGGCCGCCAAGGCCTCCTCCCTGGTCTTTTGACCTTCACTCAATCAGGTCACTCCCCTGCTAAAAATCCCCGTGGCCTCCCACCGTTCATGCAGTAAGTCCAAGCCCATGCCACCAAATCCCTGGCCCACACACCCTGCAGGATCTGACTCTTTCCTCTCAAACCACTCTCTGTGGCTTGCGGGTCTTGTCACCTTGGCTTTCTGGCTACTCCTTGAGTAGCTGATCCTCTGTGCCAGTCTGCCCCAGCGCTCTCTCCTCCATGAAGCACTCAGTGACTGCACATCATGTGTTTAATCGTCCTGGTTATTTATCCTCGTGGGCAAGAAGCTTGGTGTTCTAGCTCACTCCTCCATCTCCAGCATCGAGAACAGTGCGTAGCACTTAGTCGGTGCTCAGTAAGTACCTGCTGAACGAGTGGAGGGATGAACGGTGAGGTTGGAAGCTCACGGCTCTTGTACAAGAGGGTACCTTGGTGGGGCAGGGTGCAACATTGATTTGTGGAGTTCAGGAAAGTTAACGCATTTATTGCATTCTGTTTTGAAGAGCTGGAGCCAGACTCCAAAGTTCATGCTCTTGGGCATGGTGAACCCAAGAAGAAAAGTTAAATCGGTTTGGGGTACATCAGATGGGCTGACGACAAAACGAGGAGAGGAATTAGAGCATTTCCTCCAAACCCTCATGGCCCTTTCCCACTGTGCCAGCTGATTAGGCCAGGGGAAGTGAGATGTCAGCTTCTCCCTTCCAGAAGCCTTTCTGGGGCTACTGAAGCTCTTTCCCTTAGGGTGAGGTGGCCCCTTCCGGTCCCACTTTATCATTCCATCTTGACCTCAGAGGAAAGAAAGGGAAACCAACTGAGCTGAGCACTCTCCCCGCTTCCCTTCCCTTCAAGCTGTTATCTTGCTGAATCTGCACCATTTCTCCTGAGAGAGATGTATTCCGAGCCTGATCTTACAGAAAAGGAAACTGAGTTCTGAAACCTTAAGTAACTAGCACGAGGTCCCGCTGAGATTTAACTTTTAGATTTGAACCCCAAATCCGTGGGGTTTTCCCCCCATTACACTACAGCTATCTCTGAGACGACTGGGTGTCTCTTCAAAGGGCAGGGGCTTGTGACTGTTTTCCCTCCCTGAAGGGCTCCCCCTTACTGGCAAGCTGGCCAAGGGTCAGAAAGGGTCAACTTATGGTTCGCCAGGAGAGACGCTCCGCTCCAGCGCCTGGCACTTGAGGAGCCTCACAACCCGCAGTCACACCTTCCTGTCTCCCTAGCTCACTCTCTCATGGGGCCCTTCCCATTCCTCTTGTTCCCTCAGTTCCTCATTCATTTTGAATTTCAGTTTCTCCCACCAGTGACTGCTGTCTCTTTTGACCCTTCCTTCCTGATGCCTCTTGAAGGCCCTGGTCTCCCCGGAATTACTGCCCCCCAACTCTGTATGTGTGTCCTCTACACATTGCTCCTGTAGCTCAGACCACATCCCCACACCTCATTAACAATGAGGTGATCACAGAGGGCTGATTATGTGCCAGCCCACTAAGCACTTGAAACAAATTAACTCATTTCCTCCCCACAAAGCCCTTCTAAGTTGGTGTAATTATTTTCCCTATTTTACCAAATGGGGAAATTAAAACACAGAGAGGTTAAGCAACTTGCCCAAGATCACACAGCTGCTGACAACTTCGTCATTCCTTCCAGGGTGAAAACAAAGTCCAAGTTTTACAGGACACGCTGGATCTCTCTTGTCCGGCAGCTTATAGCTACCCGCCTCGGCCCACTCTGCAAACTGTAGCATCCTCAGCTACTTACAGGTCCCAGGGCCAGCAGGCTCTCACCGTCCGGCATTTATCCCGACTGCCCCTCGGGTCCCAGCTCTGTGAGGTCTGCCCATGAACGCCCTCTTTTCTGCTCCTGTGGGCCTTGTTCGCGCCTCGATGATCAGCTATTGCCTGACATCTGTCTGTTAGCCTGTTGGTTCTTCTACTGGGACCTTCTCGACAATAGTGAAAGGATCCTCGTAGTGGATTCCAGAACAGGGCCTATCACGTGGTCAGCGCCAGGAAACAGTTGTGAATGAATGAACGCTTACTACGGACGGTGCGGCCACGCTCCACCAAGCGGAGAGGCGCGCAGGGCTGGCCTCGGCCGCCTCCACTTCGGTATGGCGGCGCCCACCGAGGGCTCGGAGACTGCTCCAGGAGCTGATCGCACCGAGGGACCTTCCGGAGCGTTCGAGGCGGCCCAGCGGCGGGGGCAGGGCGCGGGCGCAGACACACCCCCCCGCAGTGCCCGCGCCGCCCGGCAGGGGGCGCCGCCCGCGCCCCCGCCCCGAGGCCCCCGCCCCGCCGCGCGCAGGCAGGCCCCTCGCGCAGGCGCGCTGCCGCGGGCGGAGAGTCCGGGCCGCGCTTCCTCTCGCCGGGCCTGCTGGCTTCCTCCCCGCGGAGCCCCGGGCGCGCCGAGCGGGGCCGCCGCCGAGACCGCCGCCGCCCTCCCGCTGCCGCCCCTCCCGCACCCGCCCGGGGTCCCCGCCGGGGCGGTTCGAGCGGGCCACCACCCGGCGGCCGCCGTCGGGGCCGTCCCCGGCCCGCGTCCCTCCGCCCCAGCCCGCCCGTGGCCGCGGCGCCTCCGGGGCGTGGAGCGCGGTCCCCGATCCCCGGTCCGGGGTGCCCGGGCCGCCGGCGCGACGTTCCCCCGGCGAGCCTCGGTGGCGGCGCTCGGAAGCGGAACTCTGCGGGGCCGCGCCGGCTACATTGTTTCCTCCCCCCGGCTCCCTCCCGCCCCCCTTCCCCCGCCTTTCTTCCCTCCCCGACCCGGGCCGCGCGGCCGTCCCCCTGCCTCCGCCTGGCGTCCCCTGCACCCTCTCCGTTTGCACCCTTGGCTCTTTGGACCGCCCCTCCTGGAGACCCCTGCGCCCCTCGCGTCCCCCCTGGCCGCATGGACCGTCCCGCAGGCCGCTGATGCTGCCCGCAGCGAGGTGGCCAGGACCGCAGTGCCCCGAGAGAGGTGAGTGCCCGGCAGACCTGGAGAGGTGGGCGTCCGGGGGCTTCCGGCGAGGGAGTGAGGGGAGGCGGAGGGTGGAGGTCGCGTGTCCCTCTTCTGTGGCTTCTGTTGCAGCCGTCGCGTCCACTCCCATCCCCCATCTCCCTGACTCCCTCCTTCCCCAGTTCAAATTCTCCTGGGAGTCTGTGTCAGCCAGACTGGGAGGGGATAGCCAGAGAGTGGTACTGCCCCGCCAGCACCACAGACATGCCTCTGGCCACCCAAGTCTGTCCCTCTTTTCCCCACCGTCCTCTGTGGGGAGGTGGGGGGGCTGGCTGGAGCTTGGAGGGAGAAGGTCAGCATGGACCAGGGCCCCAGAGAATGGGCAGTTTGCCCTTCCCTGCCCACGGCCCCTGCAGGTTCTCCAGCCTGCCTGTTCTGAACCACCCTCATTCCCCACCCAGGCAATCCAGGACCCACTTTCCTTGAGTCTGCTAGAGGTTGAGCCTGTCACCTTAGGCCTCTGAGAAGACCAGGCCTGAGCCAAGGGACCTCTGACCCATGGGTGGGGAAACTGGGTAGGGCCTCTGCCCTGGGCGGAGGTGACACTGGGCATCTGCACCGTGTCCCCACCTCCTGGCAGACTGTTCTCCCAGATGCCTCAGGTCCCAGACCTGGTGTCAGGAAGGGGCGTGTCCAGCCACCAGATCCTTGGAGCCCATGGAGGGGCTCACCTCCTTGCCCATTTTGTAGACCAGGGAGCTGAGGCTCAAAGGGGGAAGTTGCTACCGAAGGCATCTGGCACAGTCGATCTGTGTGATCCCCAGCTCTGCAGAGTTGGACTACTGTGGGCAGAGAGAAGCAGGGCTGAGCCTTCACCCACCAGGGAGGCGAGCCCCTGGAGAGGAGGAAGAGGGCTTCCTGTCTCCTGCCTGGGTGTGGGCTCACTCGCAGCATTGGCAGTGCCTGTGCTGGGTGCCCTAGCACCTAGTCTCCTGGTGCCCGGGGCTAGGTGCCCCTGCAGGGGGTGTGGTGGGTATTGGGGCCCACCTGTGTAGTGTGGCCTGACTCTGCGTCGGAACAGGCTGGTGTAGTGTGGCCCTGCCTGCGTTGAAACAGCCCCTCCACACCTTTGGTCCAGCTAGCAGCCTCAGGTTCAGAGCATGAATGGGGCAGGATGGGGCAGCCCTCTTTCCACAGGGAGAACCTTGCAGCAGTGACATCGGCGCTTTTTCAGAAAGGGGAACCCAGAGGGCCTTTCTTTTCCAAGCTCCCTACTCCCCAGGGTTCCCAGTGCCTTTTTTGGTGGTGCTTTGGCAGAAATAGTCAAGGCTGCAGGGGGGAGGTAGGGAGTATGGCAGAATCCTCTTGCTCCTGAAGGGTAGGAGGTTCCCTGGAGGACGCTGAGCTGGGTCTGGCCCCCTTGGGCGGCTGGCAGTTTTGTGCTGCACAGGCCTCTGCCCTTCATTTAGTGTTCTCTGGTCTGTCCTGACCTGCACAGTGGACATGACATGACTTACCACGATGGTAGGCCTGCAAGGCTCCCCTCACTCAACGCCACTCCAGCCCTCAGGCCCTTTCCAGCCTGAGGGCTGGGGCTGAGGCCCACCACAGTTGGGTGCTCTATCCCAACAGTGAGCTGTAGGGTGCAGCCTTGGGTCCCAAGGCCTCTGGGAAGGGCTCTGGCTTCAGGCTCATCGGTGAGTGGGGTGTGTTTGTGCCCGGTGAGGGATGCCTTCCTCTCGGGGGTGCGTGCTCGTCTCCCCTCACTGGGCTTGGGCAAGGAAGGACCAGAAGATGACCTCCAGCACCCCTGCGAGGGGCCCGCAGGCCCGAGAGGCTGAGCCCCTGCGGGCGGCAGCGCCGGAGCCGACAACACAGCAGGGCGGAGGCCCGCCTAGCGCCCGGCCGGCCGCGGCTGATGGGGCAGCCCAGTGCCGGGCTCCATCTCCTGAGGGGCTTTGGAGCCCCCAAAGAACAGAGGTGTGTGCTGTAGGAAGGGCTGCCCTGTGGCCCTGTGTTCCTGGCAGCAGGCCCAGAGCTGAGGGCAGGTGGGCCGCAGAGAAGCAGCCTGAGCTCGTTGTGAGAAGACTCCGCATGTCTTTCCTACTTCATTTAGAAACAGGCAAAACGAAGCAAACGACCCGTTATTCTTCACCCGGACGGGGACGCTAGGGTTTTGGAAGTCCCCGTCTCTTCCCGGTGCGGTTCCCTACGTCATCACCGCTGCGCGTGCGCTGATGCTTTTCCTACCACTGCCGTGGCTTGTTGTGCTGCCACACGGCCCGTCCAGCTTTGCCTCTGGAAAGCTACAGAATATTCCAGATATCTCTGCCACGGCGACCTCTCCAAGACCTCTTACTAAGCAAGTGCGTTGTGGCCCATCTGCTGCTGTTGTGATTGTTGTCACTGCAGGCCCCCAGCCAGGGGTGTTGGAGAGGACCGACTTCCAGGTCCAGCCTGCCATCTGGACCAAAGAGGAGGTCCTTCTGAGCTAGAGTTTTTATGTACTTGACAGGGGCAGAGACACCTGCTTCTGAGGGTTAGTAATTAACCACGAGACCAGAAAGTGCCTGACAGTCCCTGGCCTCTCGTGGGTGCTTGGTGAGGAGGAGATGGCGTTGTCCATGGTGTGCCCACAGCTGGCTGCCTCAACGTGTGCGGAAGATGCTCGGCCACCCTGCCAGCACAGAGCTGGTCTCTGTGGGGAGCCCTTCTGGAAGGCCTGTCCCTGAGAGTCTAGACTTCTGTGGCCAGTACTGTCCCCCTCCCCATCACCTGTGAGGGACAGGTCCACGGCCTGGGTATAGTTCTGGAAAGACAGATTAACCGGTTGGTTTCTGGGGCCAGACTCTGTTCACCCCTGCTTCTTGCTCTAGCGTCAGAGCTGAGTGGACAAGAGAGCCCGACAGCCCCCCACCCCACCTTTGGCTCCTTCTCAGCCAGCCCTAGAAGGAACCCCACTTAGCCCTTTTGGGGAAACTGAGACTTGAGAAAGGAACCCAGGCATCCTGAGCCCCAATTCATGGGCACATGCCAGCCTCATCTCCCCGTGCTTTTCCCAGTGGCTGAGGGAGGAAAGAAAGCTGGGGGCGAAGGGGAGTGTCAGGGGAGAAGGCGATTCCAGAGACTCCCAACCGTTACTTGGACGGGGAACATACATGGGCCACAAATCCCTGGAGGCCCTGTGTCGTGCTCCTGTGCAGCGACCCCCAGGCCTGGCTGAGTGTGTGCTGTCGACCTGCTGACGTGCGTCTGTGCCCCTTGCTTGCTCTGGCCCGGCTTCTGTGGAGACCATCGTACCTGGGAGAGCCTTGCTGGGCCTCTCCGCGGGCAGCTAGAGGCATCGTAGGGCCTGAGTGCCCGAAGCCCTGCACGGCCCTAGATGGCTCAGAACTAACCTAGGCAGGGACCTTCCCTTGCATGGCTCACTCAGCACGGAGCTAGAGCTCCCCGGGCATGTGAGCCGGGGCTCTGGCTGCCAGGCTCTGGCCTGGGTACGTCCCCTCCTCCCTGGTCTTGATGTGGGGGGTGGACTTTACAGCTGCCCTCCTGTCCCACAGCTCAGACTGTGCTGAGGTCACAGGGCGGGGTCCTCTCCACGAGGCTGGCCTAGCTTAGGCAAGCCCTTTGGGTATTTCTTAGCCCCCCTTCTTGCTTGGGGACAGGATGGGTGGGGGAGCCTGACCCCCCGGCAGGGAGCACCGCCTCCCGTCTTCCTCTTCTCTGGGTCCCCTCATCCGAGAGCTGGAAATAGAACCCGCTAAGTAATGATTGAAGTCGAATTCAGACCTAAAAATAAAGAGCTGAAGGAAGAGCTGGTGTGCTCCCTGTGTGGCTGAAGGGAGAAGCGAGCAGCGTGAGGTTAGGGGTAGCCCCTGCGTCAAGGAGATGCCAGCACCCGCTGGGGAATCAGGAGCACTCCACTGCTGGGGGTGGGGTCCCCCACTGGCAGGGTGCAGACTGCACCTACCGGGGGTAGACTGGCAGGACCAGGAAGACAGTCTAGTTTTCCTGAGGAGAAACTGAGGCAGGGAAGGGAGAAGAGATTTGTTGGGTGACTGCCTGGGAGCTCCCCTTGGCAGGCCCCAGGCACCCACCCAAGGGCCCCACACAGTCTGGTTCACCCTTTCTGCTGCTCAGTTTCTCTTCCTGGTTTTGAGGTACTGTGAAGTACGGTGCTTCTCATCACACACGAGCTGTGTACGCCTCAGTGGGGCTGAGCTCAACCGCAGCTTCCCTCCGCCTCCCCCCACTTCTGTGGTCTGGGCCCAGAGTTAAAGGAACAAATGAGAGGCTGCTGGTACCCCCCTCACCCCATCCTCTCTCCACACAATTGAAAGTCTGTGGGTGGATAAAAACCTGGGTGTCATCTGATGCTGCTGCTCAGCGCTGCCCAGCCCGGCACCTGGTCCTCACCCAGGCCTGGGCCTCTACGGCCTGCGCTGACCTAGCTGCTGGGAAACGAGGGGAGAAGGAGCACCCTGAGAGCCCCCCTGCCGGCCAGTAGTGGAGGCAGACTCAGAGGAGTCAATTAGGGGAGGTCTGTGGTTCTGACTTCCTGGCAGGGCTGGTGGGAGTTCAGAGGCTCTGTGTAGGCTGGAGCAACCAGGAGGGCTTCCTGGAGGGGAGGGTCATGAAAATCAAGAAGCATTTGAGGAAGAGACAGTGTGGAGTCAGAGGTCTTATTTGAAGCTTCTGCCCTTTGGAGGGCCACTGTTCGCCTCTAGCTGCTGTGTAGCCCTGGATGAACTTCTCATCTTTCCGTGAGGGGCAGGATGTGACAGATGACGAAGGAGTGAGCGTGAATGTGCCCTGTGATCTCTACAGAGAGACAGGCTCTGGGCTAACGCCCCCATGCCTCCACCCCCATCTATCTGTCCGTTTTTAGGGTGTTATCTGTCCTGCTTAGGGAAAGGTTGGAGGTGTGAGTTCAGACAAATCTGAGCTCGAATTCCTGCCCTGCTGCTTAGAAGCTGGGTGATCCTCCTCAAAAGCGGTTCCTCATCAAACAGATCAAAGGTAGAACCTCCAGGACTTTTTGAGAGTTCAGTTGCTAACAGCTGGGTCTGGGGGCTCTCACTCTTGGGCTTTCATGTCCAGTCTGTCCTGGTGGTGATGGGGGCGTGGGTGTTGATACTCCTCCCCCAAGTCCCCCACCCTACCCCACCTCCCTTGGGGGCCATAGCAAGGCCCCATGCTTCACCTGGATCTGTGTGCAGGGCCTCTGGCTCAGTCTCCCCACGCAGAAGGCTAGGGTACTTTGGGGGTCGGACACAGGCGCACACACGAGCTGTAAAGACCTGTTGGGGGTCGAGCTCTGCAGCTCTATGTAAATACAGGCAGATGAAAATGCAGAGAGCGCATCTGAGCTCAGGGGCTGGGGGCAGAGGCCCTGGAGAAGGCCCGGGGAGGCCAGAGCCTCTGCTGCCCAGTACGTGTGGGTAATTAGGCTCCTGAGTGGTAATTAGAAACCTTTCTGGGCCAGGAGTGTCAGCCTCCAGCCGCACCAGTGCCTGGGGGAGGAGGCTCCCCTCTGCAGCCCCACTGCTCCCAAACCGCTAGCTGGGATTTCTGATCCCTCTGAGCCACTGGGGGTAGGAAAAAAGCCAGTGATGCTTTAATTAGGTTTTGAAATTTTTCAGCCATGAAAATCACTCCTCCCCTTAAAGGAGGTCTGCTGAAGGCCAGGGGCACCAGCGATGAGGGTCCAGCTCCAGGCTGGAGGCAGAAAGGACCGTCCTTCCAGTTCTCCGGGTCCCCAGGAGGGTTAGGCATCCCTGAGAGTCCTGCGCTTAGTTCTGCTAAGCTAGACCCTGAGGCCTTGGTGCGGTGGGGACGTGAGCACCTGAGACCCGCCTACCTGGGCCATCGCAGTGCTCCTGCCCCACCACCTCCGTGGGGCCGGGGGCTTCCCAGCACCCTTGGTGACACCAGAGATGGGGCGCATTGCTGCTGCCAAACCAGCCCCGTCGCTGCGCCCTGCCCTCCTCAGGCACACGCCTCTGTGCCCAGCGAGCGAGCGAGCAGCGAGCGAGGGGTGCGCCCAAATCAGAAACCCGATTCTGCTGTCTCTGTCCTGTGACCTGGCAGCAACTTCCGGCTGGTTCTGAAGCCCCCATGGAGCCCAGCCCACTCCTCCTTCAGCCTTAATTAACTCTCTCCTGCCGCGACGTGGGGTCTTGGTCCAGTTCTGATGGAGCACACGCGCTTCCCGGCCCTGAAACCTTTACGTCTTCCCGCTGAGCACACTTGACCTGAAGGACAGGAACTGAGCAGCTTTGTGTTGGGTCTCTGGCCTGGACACAGCAGAGGTGGATGAGCGAGGCGCCTGGGGTCCTTGCTCTGGGCCTCCCGCTCTGTTCTTCCTCAGGCCCTGCCTGGCCCAGGGCGTGGGGCTAGGTGCACAGGGAGGCTCAGCCCAAGACGGAGAGGCGAGGGGGCCCTGCCCCTGCCCCCTGAGGCTCCAGCTGGGTCTTGTGTCAGGAGCAGTCTCTGGGGGCCACAGCCCCAAGTTCCCCAGGTCTCTTGTGCACTTCCCTTTTCAGTGTGTATTTTTAGCTGGGTGTAAACAGTTGCTGAAGGCTCCCACGCCCCATGAGGCAGTGGCGTTTTGGTGAGGGGGCAGGGCAGGAGCCCCTTGACCTACTGTGGCTCTCAGTGGGTGCTTGGCTGTAGGGGACAACCTGGGAGTTTCTGTCATCCAGTTCTCTTCCCCCACCCCCGCCCTGCCCGCCTGGGCTCCCAAGAAAGGCCTGCCTAAGGCTGCGGCCACTGACCTCAGCGCCTGGGAACAGTGCCCGGGCTGTTCCAGGGACCCCAACGCAGGGGCCGCTGGGGGCAGTGTTTGGGGCGGGGAGCTAGCATCAAATACTGACCTTCAAGCCCCCTACCCCCTGGGCTGGGGTGGGGCTGCTGTCCCTTTGGGGTTAAAGAGAGTCCCATCAGCTCTGGGGCCCCTGTGTGGTATGGCCGTCCTAGCCTCTCCTTACATCTGTCCGTTTGCTCATTTCTTCAGCTCTCTCACTGGTCAGTCGCGCGGGGCCTGTTGGGGACAGGAATCGACCCCAGCTCTCCCTCTCCCAGGCCAAGGTGAGCAGCTTCTGGGTCTGGGGAGGCTGTAGAGCCCCAGCAACCTGCACGCGCTGGCACCCCAGAAGGCTCCTGGCAGGAGTGGTTTTCAAGAAATTATTTCCAGTCTTATGTTTAGGGAAAGGGTTTCGGAAAAATCAAAAAGGACAAAATAGCTAAGTTTCCTTGAACCCGATACTCATCTCCTGCTCTCTGTCCTGGAGCTGGCCTGTACTGGTGCCTCGTCTCAGAGGTGACCTGTGCGTGTCTGAGTTCAGAGATGAATCGGATGTTCCCTTGAAAACCAGTTTGTGGTGTGGTCATTTATAAATCTATGTGGCCCCTTGTTAATGCACCGTAGGGTGCCTTGGACCTTGCCTTTTTATTTTGTGTATGTCAAGCCTACGAGAAAGCTGAAATAACAGTATAGTGAATGCTTGTACATCCTTTCCAGATTTGCTGGTTTTTAACATTTTGCTACATTGGCTTACCTTCTATTTTTTCTACACATAGACATGAACCCTGACATTTTTTGCCAGAGAGGAGTGTTAGTTGCAGTGTCATATCGCTCTCACTCCTGAGTACTCAGCGTGGATCTCTTACATAATCACAGCTTGGGATCACACTCGGTCTGTAATATTGCCTACCTTTTCCATTTTTCCAGTTGTTCCCAAATGATTTTTACAGCCATTTCTTCCCCTCTGATCCAGAATTCAACTCTGGATCACTCGTTGAAGCTTGTCCTCAAGAGTTCTTTTCCCCCCTAGCTTTACTTGACATCCAGTAACATTGTGTTAAGTTCAGGGGCACTACAATGATTTGACAGTGTGTATTGTGAAACAGTTACCGCTGTCAGGTTGGTTTAACACATCCTTTGCCTCCTATAATTACCATTTTGTCACTGGGTCATGTTTCTATAGTTCTTACTTATTCTAGAACCTTCCCCAGCCTTTGCTTGTTTGTCTTTTATGATAATGACTTTAAGAGTCCCAGCCAGTTGCGTGGGGCTCTGCCTGCATCTCCCTTGTGGGCATCATGTTGCCTGGCTCTGGGTATCCCCCCATCTGCGATGGCACCGTGCCCCTCTCAGTGCATCGAAGCAGGTGGCTCCATCGCACATCTCAGCGGTGATGCTTGTTGACGAGGTGTCTTCAGAGCTCCTTATTGTGAAGGTCCTTTTTCTCCTTTCTGATGAACGTGTGGTGGTTCTTGCAAGCCACGTCACTGTCCTGTTCCCCTGACAACCTTTCCTTCGATGACCTGAGCACCTGTGCCCTGTCGAGGGGAGTGGTCTGTCTCCGCGCCAGAGGTTCATCTTGCCCATCACGCTGGAGCTGCATTGTTCTCTTTTAGGGACTACGGGTTATTGGACGTCGAGGTTGTCGCCCCCTCCCTTGCCACTGCAGACAGCCCTGCAGGGCTGTCCTGCTTCAGTGCTTTGTTTTATTTTATTTTTTTAGTGTTTTGTTTTAAAGATTTATTTATTTATGCATATCAGCACTGGGGTACAGGCCAGAGACAGGGTGGGGAACAGAACAGGCAGATCTACTGAAACTCGTGCTGCAGTGGCTGCAGATGCTTCACAGTGCCGTGCTTAACGCCCTGCACCACCAGGGAGGCCCCTGCTTCGGTGTCTTCAGGCTTTGTGTGTAACAGAAGTGACTCCTTGGCCGCAGCCTGCAAGTGGAGGGAGGTCTCTACGCAGGTCCTTGGGATTTTAATCTTCATCGTCTCTGTCTGCCTTTTTTCACCTTTCCCACTTTCGTCTCTTCAGCTTCGTTATCGTCATCTTCATCAAACTGCCCATCCTGTCCAAAGTCATCTTCCTACCCACTGACTCGTCTTCGTTCTGTCAGTGTTGGTTGGTAGCTGTGTAAAAAAGGAAAAAAAAAAAAGATAGCTGTGATACAAACCTCAGGACGCACACCCACCAGAGAGCCAAAGAATAGTCCTGTAATACCCCACCTTCCAGTTAGCCCCTTTTAGAAGTCCACTGCCGTGCTGGGGGGCTCCACCCCGACACGACTGTGAGCGTCAGCAGGGTGTTGCGCACGACTCTTGCAGGAGCGGGCAGCTGTGACCGGAGCCCGCTCTCCGGGGCGGCTGGCCACCTGAGATTGTGACAGCATTTTTACTTTCTGTACGACAAGAGCTTTGTAAGTAAAATCTTAGCTTTTGGGGGGGAGGAGGAGAGGACGAGAGAAGGGAGAGAAGTGAAGAGGAAAGACCACTCGTTGGCTTTGCCTGCAGGAGACCTGGTGAGGAGAGTGGGCAGTGAGGTGGTGGTGAGTGTTGTCCTGGGAATAGCAGGTGAAAAACAGGTCTGGCTGAGGTGCTCGGCAGCGGCAGGTCTCAGACAGGTAAAGTAGCTGTCCTGGGGTCCCACGGCAGGCGGGGTCGAGCTAGAGCAGAGCTTAGCACCCCACTCCCAGACAGGGTTGCTGCGCTGCCGCCCCGATGGGCCGGGTCCAGGCCCACATCTCCCTAGAAGGACCTGCTGGGCCCGACCGAGGCCTGGCTAGAGACTGAGGCTGTGGTGACCACGCCCAGCCACTCTGGCTCTCAGCTCGACGTGGACAGAGAGGTCCTCGCTGGCCCGGGGTACCGGTGCGGGCAGCGCCGGGAGGAGCCATCAGAGAGGGGCTCCCCGCCCAGGGCTTCTGTGTCCAAGCCGGATCTGGTCCTGTGCTGAGCGGTGGCAGTCCCCGTCCTCAGAGCAGCCCTGGGGCCAGAGGGGTTAACACCAGCCCATTGTACAGATGGGAAGCCGGGCTCTGAAATCTCAAAGGACAGCAGAAGAGAGAAGTCAGTTCCTATCTCTCCTCTCCAGACCTCCTGTGGTCAGAGCCAGCACCTCCAGGAAGCTGCCCTGACTCCTGGGCTCTGCGCGTTTAGCCTTCCTCCGCGCTCGCGCTCTCAGGCCAGTGCACTCCTGGCCCCGGCGGCTCCTGGACCAGTATGGGCACCTAAGTACTGGGGTGCTCGGAGTTAGGGGGTGACGCTGAGCTGGCCGGCATGTCCACGTGAAGCCATACTCAGAGAAGGCTGTTGGGCCCCTTGGCCTCGCAGGGTCCCCATCTGTGAAATGGGGATAATAATAGCCTCACCGAGATTTAGACACTAGATGATCCGTGACGTGCCAAGGACAGGGCCCGGCACCGAGTAAGTGCTCAGAAAACAGGACTGTTATTATTTGTATTATTATCATCAAGTCAGTGGGGAGGCGGCGGAGGCAGCTGCAGGCCTGGAAGGGAGTGTTTGCAAACTGACAGCTGGGCGGGTGACTAACCACGCCACAGCCTCCGCGCCCTCCCCCGCCCCCCATGGCAGAATTTTGGGAGGAAGAGGGAGGCTTGGGAATGTGGAGAGCTAGCAGAGCCCTGTCTGAAGGATCTGAAGCTTAGGGGCCCAGCCAGCCCCAGTGAGCCTGGTTCAGGCTCTGAACTGTCACCCCGATTAGCTGTGTGGCTGCAGGCGGGTCACTCAGCGTTTCTGCTTCTGTAAAATGAGGGTCAGAAGAGCTCACAGCTCCCCTCAGTCGGAGGGTCGCGGGAGGCCAGGAGGTGGTTCTTGTGCTTACGGGGCTCAGTCTTGTGGACGCAGGCGGGGAGTCCAGGGTCGCCCTTCTTGGGCACCAGCCTCCATGTCTGGAGAGAGGTGGACAGGCTGGCCTCTAGGGACAGGAAGTGCCGTACGTTCTGGGAGGGGGGGCGCCCTTCAGTCCTAGGGAAAGGATAGGGTGCGTGCCAGACCCTGCACCAGACAGTTCCCTGTCTGGGGTCTCTCTGCTCCTTCCACAGCCTGTTGCTGGGAGTCCCTGTCCCCTCCTTTTGGGGTAAGGAAGTCAAATCGCTTCCGTATTGCCCACTGGACAGAGCTGAGTCTGCCTCAGTCCAGCACCGGGAGTGAGGCCTGAGCTCGGTGGCGGTTGCCAGCTCCTCTAGTCTCCAGTGCAGACGCTCCCCGCTGGTGCCCGGGCCCCACAGCACTCAGAAGCAAGCCCTGGCTCCTTGCACTGGCTGGGGAGCCCCTGCCGCTCTGCGGGGTCGTGCCAGCCAGGCCCACCACAGCCTGCAGCACACCGGCACTTGCTCTAGGGTGGGCTCTGCAAACTCGGGGTCTTAGCACCCCGGTGGGCAGAGTGTCTCCCAACCTCCCCTCGCCTCGGATCTTCCAGCTGGCTGGCTTCTCACAGCTGTGCCTGTCTGTACCTCGGCAGCTTTGCTCAGGCTATCCCGACAACCTCGCGCCTTCTCCACCCGACCTCTCTCCAGTCGTCAGCGTTGGGCCGCAGTGCGCCCTCCTCAGGAAGCCCACTTGGCGCGTACTGCTGAGCCCTTGCTTTCAAATGTCTCCTCCCGCTGCTTGGCCTGGTTTGTGATAACGCCTGTGGCTGTCAAACCAGACCCCTGTCAAATGGGCCTGGCCATGAAGTGCAGGGAAGTTTCTCTCCCAAACTCTGTGACCATGGAGAAGTCACTGACATTGGGTCGACTTCATTTTCTTCATCTTTAAACAAAACCAGTAACTCAGCCCGCTGTTTCCTCAGTCCAGGGTGATGCTGGTGGTGGAGAGCTCTGGGCCAGGCCTCACAGTGAGGGCGTGCAGGCCGGCGGGCTGGCTGGCTGTTCTCAGGGTGTGCTGTGGGCTGGAGTAGCCTTGGGGGCTGGTCAGCTTTATGGGAGTAAACATGCACCGAAAAGCACTGATCAAAGGGTCCAACTCAACAGGTTGCCAGAGGGGCCCTCCCACCTTGTCTCACCAGCCCCCAGGCTCCCAAGCCCCTCCCAGTAGCCCAAGGGCAGTCCACGCCCGCCACAGCTGCAGCCAGACTTCGAACTTTATTCCCATGGACTCACGTGGCCTGTGCTTCTCTGCGTGGCTCCTGTCTTGGCGTAGTCTGGAGATGCAGGTGCCGTCTCCTGCCACCGCAGCACGCGCCCCTGTGTCGTGGGCCACTCTGCGCAGTCAGCCATCTTCCTCCCGCGGGCTTGGCAGTTTCCAGTCCGAGCGTCCTGAGGGGTGCCGCCGGGGCGCACTTTGCTCGCCATGGTGGGCGTTGCCGTGTTTCCTCTTGGGTGTGTGGAGAGAGAGGGGTCAGTGTGTGTTTGGCCCCTGGGCCAGATTCTATCAGAGAAGGCATTAAGGGGCCCTCGGGACAAGTGACTCCCCTGAGTTATGTAGTAGGCTCCCCAATTCACAGAGCTACTCTGGGCTCCCTTCCCCACTCACCCCCTGAGCCTCCTTCACCCCTGTTCTCCGTTCTCTTGGGCTGGAAGATCGCCTATGAGCTCAGGTTTGGCGGCCCCCTCTGTTTGTGGGGGCCCCTGGCCCTTATGCTCCTGCCTCCTCCCTTACCTGGTGCCCGCAGTCTACTGAGACGAGAGAATCACCTTGGCTCCTGGCCCCACCCTGGAAGCCCTTGGCATCTGTTCACGTTGCTGTGGGACATACGGGGTCTCTGCCTTGGGAAGTCATCTTGCATCCCTCCTCAATCTTCCCTTCCCACAGCTCTCATGGTACCAAGTGACAGGTTGGCCTTCCTGTGACACGGGGACGCCAGACCTTCTGAGAAGATGTCAGCAATACAGGTACCACCAGGGCGGGTGTCTAGGGCGACACCCCAGGCAGCGCTGAGCTCAAGAGGGCGTGCGAGCTCAGATCACCCCAGCCCTGCTCTCTCAGCCACCCAGCTGTGCTGTCAGAGGAGGCAGGGCTCCTGCCTGGGAGTGCAGGTCTGGGTCATAAGGGGATCTCAGCCGGCAGAGACCCGGAGTTCTCAGAGGAGGGCACTTTACCCGGCTCACAGAGGCTGGCGAGAGAATGCACCCCGGGGATGTGTGGACAGATGGGTGGAGAGGGCCCCCGGGCTGCACCCACCCACCTGTCGCCTGCCCTGCAGGCCGCCTGGCCATCCGGTACAGAATGTATTGCCAAGTACAATTTCCATGGCACTGCAGAGCAGGACCTTCCCTTTTGCAAAGGAGATGTGCTCACCATTGTGGCCGTCACCAAGGTAAGCAGGCACCTTACGCCCGCAGCCCCTTCCCCCCTCTGGGTCTTGGGTCCCCTGCCAGAGGATGGACTAAGAGCATGTCTGCTTTGCCCTCTCCAGGACCCCAACTGGTACAAAGCCAAGAATAAGGTGGGCCGGGAGGGCATCATCCCGGCCAACTACGTCCAGAAGCGTGAGGGTGTGAAGGCGGGCACCAAACTCAGCCTCATGCCGTGAGTACTGTGGGGAGGGGCCAGGGTCCCCCAGGCTGGGGAGGAAGGTAGATGAGGAGCCCTGGGCCTCCCAGAAGAGAAGCAGGAAAACAGGGAGACCAGAGTAGGTGACTGGAATATCTAGAAGGACTTGTCCAGATAAGGGGAGGGCATGAGTTGAGTGCTGACCTCAAAGAAGAAGAACAGGGTTAGGATGGTTGACGGAAGGACAGGGGGCCCGGACACTGCTGCCTGCCTGCACCAGCACCTGAGGAAGGAGCCTGACAGACAGGAGCCTGGCAGACAGATGGGGAGGGCTGCGGTCGGTACCTGGGGCCACCATGACCCCTGGTCTGCTGTCCCCAGCTGGTTCCATGGCAAGATCACCCGCGAGCAGGCAGAGCGGCTTCTGTGCCCGCCAGAGACAGGCCTGTTCCTGGTGCGAGAGAGCACCAACTACCCGGGGGACTACACACTGTGCGTGAGCTGCGAGGGCAAGGTGGAGCACTACCGCATCATGTACCACGCCAGCAAGCTCAGCATCGACGAGGAGGTGTACTTTGAGAACCTCATGCAGCTGGTGGAGGTGAGTGGCAGCCTCGGGTGTGTGGCACGGCCGCTGCGCGCCAGGCCCCTTCGCTCGGGGGCATCCGCTGGCGCTCCGAGCCCGTAGCGTCGCGTCAGGAGGGTGGCACCATCGCTGTGAAACAAGCCAGGAATGGAGGTTCGGAGCACTTACGGGACCTGCTGAGGTCACACAGCTACGAATCGGAGGTGTCGGGACTAGAACTTGTCTGATCTCAGAACGGGGCATGCAAGCGTGTAAGCGTGTCTTCATGAACTGCGCTTGGACAGCCAGGGCCCTGGGCTCCTGGGCCTGCGCAGATGTGTCCTCCTTTCTCTGCAGTTCTCGAGGCCAGCACTGCCAGCCCCGGCGTACCAGGCCTCTGGCAGCATCCCGGGTGCCTCCTCACTCACTGTCACCTTCTTTCCCCACTGACCTGGCTTAGCTTGTGGCAGAGAGGGTCATAACTGGCTGGAGGCCAGTGTTCAGAATGATCCAGGGCCTGCCCTCTTCCCTGGGATGCTTGTGAGGCCCAGAGTGGTAGCAACGACCTGGTGTCCTTCCAGCACCATGGGGTGGCATGGGAAGTGGGCCAAGTATCTGAAGCTGAGGCCTCCTTCATGATTGTTGGGTCAGAAATAGGAAGCCATCCCTCCCCACCCGAGGCAACACTGGTCCGTGTGGTACCGTCCTCTCCTGCCCTCTGGTGGTCAGACCTGGGCGGTGCGTGTGAGCGGCTAGCGGGGCACATCCTGCTGGCTCTGAGTGCCTGACTTGCCCCCCTCAGCACTACACCTCGGATGCAGACGGACTCTGTACGCGCCTCATCAAACCAAAGGTCATGGAGGGCACGGTGGCCGCCCAGGATGAGTTCTTACGCAGTGAGTGCCACTCCCACCTGCGCCCAGTCTTCATTCACCCATCTTCCGCCTCCTACCCTGGCTTCCTCATTATCCCCAGATACGCCAGAGGCTCTGGAGCCCCCCAGAGAACACCACACACACTACATCCCGGTCTACCTCGGTCACCCCTGCTCCGACCTCAGATCCCTCACTAACTCTCCCCACTTCCAGGCGGCTGGGCGCTGAATATGAAGGACCTGACGCTGCTGCAGACCATCGGGAAGGGGGAGTTTGGAGGTGAGTGAAAGGAAGTGGGCACCGGGGTGGGGCTGGTGGATACGGGGGATCCGACAAATCCCAGCTCTTCCTGCCAGACGTGATGCTGGGTGATTACCGAGGGAACAAAGTCGCTGTCAAGTGCATTAAGAACGACGCCACCGCCCAGGCCTTCCTGGCCGAGGCCTCGGTGATGACGTGAGTTGGGGCAGGGGTCGGCGCGGCGGGTTCCTCTGCTAGAAGGACACAGGGCACTTGGCACTCTCTGACCACCCCGTCCCGCCCCAGGCAACTCCGGCATAGCAACCTGGTGCAGCTTCTGGGTGTGATCCTGGAGGAGAAAGGCGGGCTCTACATCGTCACTGAGTACATGGCCAAGGTGTGTGCCTGCCCTTCTCCCACCCCACACTGCAGCACAACACCTGGACTCAGGCTTACAGCTGCCCCGGGCACCCCACTGCACCCGGGCCCCTCGTTCCAATTGAGCTCCGAAGCCATCAGGGCTTGTCCTTTGTCCTGGCTCATTTAGTCACCGTGGCCTTGGAGAAGTCATGTCACCTCTCCAAGCCTCAGCTTCCTTGACTGAAATGGGGAAAACAGCAAAGTTGATCTTAGAGCTGTGTGAGGATGAAGAAGCAGCACATGAAACATGCCGGGCAGTACCCCGCGTGTAGAATCTAGCCCCATGCAAGAGAGCCCTCCCGCTCCCTCCTCACGCCTCCCTTGGGTGGCCTGGTGGGCTCGGCCCCGGGCGCACTGTTGCTGGGGCTGGAGGCAAGTGTGACCTGTGGGCCTCCTGTCTCTGTCCTGCCCCAGGGGAGCCTGGTGGACTACCTGCGGTCACGGGGTCGGTCGGTGCTAGGCGGAGACTGTCTCCTCAAGTTCTCACTGTGAGTGAAGCAGCCCCGGGGGTGGGGGGGCCCCTACTTCTAAAGGGCACTGACTGAGGCACCCTGTGGCTGGCCCGCCCCAGAGACGTCTGTGAGGCCATGGAATACTTGGAGGGCAACAACTTCGTGCACCGGGACCTGGCCGCCCGGAACGTGCTCGTGTCTGAGGACAACGTGGCCAAAGTCAGCGACTTTGGCCTCACCAAGGAAGCCTCCAGCACCCAGGACACCGGCAAGCTGCCCGTCAAGTGGACAGCCCCCGAGGCCTTGAGAGAGAAGGTGGGTGGGCCTCCCTCCAGGGCCGGAGCGCTGGTGGATGTGGGTCCAGGCCTCTGCCACTCCCAGAGTCCCAGGATCTGACGCTGCTTCTCCTGTCCCCATGGCAGAAATTCTCCACCAAGTCTGACGTGTGGAGTTTTGGAATCCTCCTCTGGGAAATCTACTCTTTTGGGCGAGTGCCTTATCCAAGAATTGTAAGTGTGGGCGCCAGGGCCAAGCAGGCACAGGAGCGGGGCAGCCTCGCAGGAGGGGCTTCTCTGCCGGCTTCCAGGCGCTGGGGCTGGGTCTGAGCTGAAGGGGAGCCTGAGGGGGCTGCTGAGGCTGGGTCCCCTCTGGCTCGGGCCCCATCCCCGCTCACATCGCCCCCTCCCGTAGCCCCTGAAGGACGTCGTCCCTCGGGTGGAGAAGGGCTACAAGATGGACGCCCCCGACGGGTGCCCGCCTGCGGTCCACGACGTCATGAAGAACTGCTGGCAGCTGGACGCCGCTGTGCGGCCCTCCTTCCTGCAGCTGCGGGAGCAGCTGGAGCACATCAAGACGCACGGGCTGCACCTGTGACCGCGGCCGCAGGGCCCGGCCTGCACGGACTGGACCTGCTGCCTGCACTGGGCCGGCCGCGGGGCCTCTTCGCTCTGTCCCGGCCTGTGCCCCTCCGGCCCCCGGGGCCCCACCCAGGCCTGGCAGCTTCTCATGGACCCAGCGAAGGGCCTAGAGGGGGGCCAAGGAGCGGGCAGCAGGCGCCGTGGGCGGTCGGGCTGCCCCAGCCTCGCTTCTCTCACCTCTTAGAGTTTTATTCCTTTCCTTTTTTGAGGTTTTTTTTCCGTGTGTTTATTTTTTATTATTTTTCAAGATAAGGAGAAAGAAAGTACCCAGCAAATGGGCATTTTACAAGAAGTACGAATCTTATTTTTCCTGCCCTACCCACGAGGGTTGGGGAGACCAGGCCCCTCTCGAGGGACCCATCGGCCCAGCCTTGTTCCCCATTCCGTGTCCCGTGTCCCGTGTCGCCTCGGTCGCCCCGTGTTTGCGCTTGACCGTGCTGCACTGTTTGCATGCGCCCAGGCAGACGTCTGTCAGGGGCTTGGAGTTCGTGTCTGCTGCGCCCACCCGCCTGCCTTGTGAGATGGAACCGTAATAAACCACTCCATGAGGACACCGCTGCCCGGCGCCGAGCCTGCCAGTCCCACCCGGCTCCCCGCCCCTGTGCCATCTTGTCCATCCCCTGTCTCTGTGAGTGGGGCTGTGCTTCCCTGTGAGTGGGGCGGGGTGGGGAGCACGGCCGGGAGATGTGACCGCCGCTTTGTGTCAGCTGCACGAGCGAGTGTCCTGCGTCTGCCACGGGGAGTGCTCGCCGCCCGCCCCCCTCCTTCCTGCTGTCCCCCAGCCTGGGCCCTGGACCATCGGGCTCCGGGGCCCCTGCTGCAGAGTGATGCCTGGGGGTTCTGGCCGCCTCCACTGCCGGATTGTTGAGGCTGCAGTGCTGGAAGGCTGGAGCCAAGGACCGTTGAGTTTGCCAGGCACAGCCAGATGGAGATGGGGATCCCCTGACGGAGGAGGATAAACATCTCATGCCTCAGGAGGATGCTGAGCCTGGAGGGTGGGGGACAGGGACGAGGAGGCTCTGAGCTGGCAATCCCACTGCTCACCTGAGACGTGATGGCGCAGCCCCAGACCAGTGTGCCCTGGCAGAAGTGCACAGGGGCCATGCTTCGCACCCCGCCCTGGGGCACAGGCCATGGCACTACCTCCCGGGCATGGTAGGCAGAGCCTCAAGGGTCGGGGGTGCCGAATTCACCCAGACAGCTGGGAGTCCCACCGTCTCAGACCTCTGGCCCTTCCTCTCCCAGCCAGCAGGACCTGCGGTCCGGGGAGCTGTGACTGCAGTGTGCTGCACAGCAGCCTCTGCCTCCTCCAGTCTTCCTCTCTGCACACGGCCGGCCTCAGTTTTCTAAAACAGACCATCCACTCAACAGCAAATATTTGCAGTGTGTTAGAGCTGGAGTTAAGCTGAGCAGAACCCTGTGCAGTTCACAGCTGGGAAGACAATCACAGCCATCATTACAAACGGATACCTGCTATGAAAGAAGCACGCGTAACTTGGGAGTCCGGTCTGTAGATCAGAGAGGACTTCCTGGAAGGGGCAGCCTGTAAGCTGGGATGGGTGAGATGAGCAGGGATGCGGGCTGGGTAAAAGCCAAGAAGGGCCGCTGAGGCTGGAGAGAGGCAGCTTGCTCCCGGGTTGCCCAGGAAACCAGTGAGGAGGTGCAGCTAGCCCAAGGCCGCGAGGAGGGAGGCAGTGCCAGAGGTGAGGCTGTGGTGAGATCTGCCTTGCCACACAGCCAGGGAGCCGGTGCCTGGTTCTGAGCAGGAAGGCAACGTGTCAGGCACCTTTTAAACAACCACCCTATTAACAGAGGTCAGGAGGCAGCTCGGTGAGGACTAGTCCATGAGAGGGTGGTGGGAGCGGGCAGACTCCGAAGGGTGTTAGGCAAAGCTGACGGGGCTGAAGTGTGGACATGGCAGGAGGAAAGAGCAGAGTCACGGCCACGCCTGACGCGGGAGGTGGGGAAAGGGGTGCCCCTGAGGGAGCCAGAGAAAACCACGTTCAGGAGGAAGTAGCCTATTCTGATAAGGCACGTTGAGTTCTAAGTGCCTTTGAAGCTGCCAAGAGGTGTTGAGTAAGTGGTTGGAACCCAGCGGCCAGAAAAGGAAGTGGGGCGCTGTCTGCAGACGGCTCCACCTGAAGCCAAAGACAGGGAGGAGCCCACACGGCAGATGTGTCTGGGAGGACGTGGCGCAGAGGAGGGCTGGCGGCCAGGCCTGGAGGAGCGCAGCGCTTGGGGGTCGAGAAGGGTGCCAACGGGCAAGATACGAGGGGCAGGAGAAGCCCGCCCACAGAGGCCAAGGGGAGGTGAGGGAGGAGCCGGCAGGGCCCTGCTCCCAGCAGACAGGGAGGGAGACTGAGTCAGCTGAGGTGTTGGCCACAAGGGTCGTCGCTCAGGACTTCGCCGAGACTCAGGTGTGGTGCGGTCAGACTCCAGACTGCACTGGCTAGTGGAGGGTGCCAGCACGCAGCGAGACCTACAGACAAGGACGGCAGCTGTAGTGCCCAGGGAGGAGGCGGACTTCTAAGAAGCTCGAGCGGCTTGGCAAAGGGGAGGACGTTGGCCTTTTCCCTGCCCGGGTAGGCGAGGAAGGCGAGTGGCTGGAGACGCAGGAAGGTGGTCTGGAAGGAGCCAGAGCAGAGGGCTGATCGTGAAGGTCCTGGAGGAACCGCTGACGACCCCAGGGCAGGGTGGGCGGGGCACTGCTATTCCTGCTGAAATCTGAGGCAGACCCTTGCCAGGGCCCATCCCAGGCAGACTCCTGAAGGCAGGGGTGGGGGCCTTGACAACTGACCCCACCAGCTGGTCCGTGGACTCAGGTTCAGGAGCCTCAAGGGTGCCACGCCCTAGGTCACCGGAGGGGCCAGGAAGGGCGTGGCTGAACGGTGCCAGTGTGCCAGGTGGGAGCCGGGTGGGAGCCGAGGGGCAGCGTACAGCTTCTCCCTCCAGATAGTGAGGCCCCACCCCACTCCTCACCGCTGCCCTCTCCCTCACTTGGCCCAGGCTGTCTGTCCTCCCATCTTCCCCTCTTGCTCTGTGCTGCCGCTGACTCACCACAGATGAGCAAGACGGTCTCACCTGCAGGGAGTTCACAGACGCTGGGCAACCTGCACAGGACTCAACTTGGTGTCCAGAATATGGTGGGCAGCACCCCCGGTCGCCCAAGAGGCAGAGGAGGGAGGGGGCTGGGATCTTCCCACACACTTGCAGGACAGAGGGGATGGTGAGCAAAGGTGCTCATGGCCTGGGCAAAGGTGGTGAGCTGTGACTGCCCGTTGAGGTGCGTAGGTGTGGTGGGGCTGAGGCGCTCAGGGGTGTGGTGTGGGAGCAGCAGGACTGGAGAGGAAGCTGGGCCTGGGGCCCAGGGAGAATTTACCTTCACTCAAAGATCACTGGGAAGAGGAAAGGCTTAGGGCAGAAAGTAACATGATCACATTCTAGAAGGATCGTTCTGGCTACAATTCTGGCCTCACTGGAGGTGTCCAAATCACAGACGGGGCGGGGGGGGGGGCAGCAGTGGCCCCGCAGGAGGGAAATGCTAGGGGCCAGAGCTAGGGACGCTGGAAGTGGAGGAGAGAAAGCCGCGGTGCTGAGAGCACTGTGCTAGGTCTTTTTATTTTTTTAAGATTTTATTTATTTACGCACATGAGCTGGGGCACAGGCCAGAGTAGCAGAGGGCGAGAGGAGTCACCAGAGACAGCGGGGAGCAGAACAGGCGGATGGACTGAACACACTGCAGAGGGGAGCCGCGGGCGAGGCAGGCGAGGTCTGCCTCTAGGTCTCAGTACAAGACATGGGCGCCCTCACCCAAGGCCAGCCCTTACGGGTACACGCGCTGCCCAGCCCACAGGTAGGAGAGGTTGAAATTGGGCAGTGTGAGCTCGCTGGCAGCTGTTACGGGAAGGAGGCAGAGGAAGGAATCTAGGGGGATTCCAGCTGCAAGTTTCAAAAAGTGGGAAGTGCTGTCCCTGAACCCCAAGGAAGAGTTGGTCTGGGACATGTTGCCTGGGGACCTTTGTGACAGCCTGAGCAGAGCAGTCCCTACAGAGCTAGGCCTGCAGCTAACCGGTCGGGGACGTGGTGGGGGTGGCGGGGCGGGGGAGCTCTTGAACCCAGGTGTGTGCCAGCGTGACCACCAGCCTGCGGAAGTGAGGGGAGACTGAGCCATAGGAGCCCGGCCTCAGGAGCTGGGGGACGGAAGAGCAGCCATGGGGCAGGGGCGGGGCAGGGGCAGTCTCAAGCTCAGGGCAGGCAGGGGCAGAATGGCCGCAGAGTGGGCACAATTGGTGCAGAGAACAGGGCTCCCTGTGGGCCTGTTTCGGGCCGTGCTGGCGCCTCTCCTGGGGAAGGAGGGGCAGCCGGCCCAGAGAGAGGCCCACTTTTCCACAGCTCGTCTGCAGGGACCTCTGGGAGAACGGGTGGAGGGGGCTGCAGGCTTCGTGTTGAGAAATGAAGTCTTCGAGCACGTCCTAAATTTTTCCATTTCCAACCTTGGTTTTAATTAATTTGTAGCGCTCCAGTAACTTACTCCCGCTGGGGGCTTACAAGCACGGTAAAACCTCAGACATCCAGAATTCTTGGCCCAGGAGCCACTCTTGAACACCAGCATTTATATGGATGAAAATACTTGAAATACAGGATTTCTTACTTTGGTAAAGCTTTTTATTATGGAAATCATAAAACCTACAAAATAGAAGACAATGAACCCCCACCCCCGTCCTCACCGTCCAGCTGTGGCAGTTACCAGCTCGAAGCCAGTCTGGAACCCTCTACACCCAATCCCCTGACTCTGAACTCTGGGATGTTTGGAAGCAAACCTTGGGCATTGTACCAACTCATCCATAAAACTTCAGTTTGCTTCTCCAAAAGAGAGACATTTAAAAAACATAACCAAAGTCCCATGATCACTCCTAAAAATGTTAATACTTCCTTAATTTGATCAAATGTCCATTGTTCAAATTTCCCAATTGTCTCACTTTGCCCCTACTCGGCTGGTTAAAACTTAGCCCATCCAAGGTTCGCACTGATACTGCCTGTCTCTTAGGGCCCCCTTTCTTTTCCTTTTTTTAAAGATTTATTTATGCACACAAGAGCTGGGGTACAGGCCAGAGTTGTGGGAGGTGAGAGGATTCACCAGAGACAGAGCAGGGAGCAGAACAGGCAGTCTGACTGAAACACACTGCTGAGGGGAGCAGCGAGCACAGCAGGAGAGGTCTGCAACGCCATGTGGGTCCCCCCACTGGCCGGTGGCAGGGATCGAACTCGTGCTACAGTGGCTGAGGATGCTTCACTGAGGATGCTTCACTGTGCCGTGCTCAACCTGCTGCACCGCGAGGGAGGCCCAGGACTCCCTTTCTTTTTCAATGTGTTTGTGGAGAAACATGTTGCGTGGAGGCAGGAGTGTTTGGGAATGAGGAGAAGGCTGAGCACCCTAGGAGACGCCAGGGAAGATAGGTAGGTGGCAGCTGGACAGCCCATCTGCAGACAGGCTTGCATCTTTGGGAAGGCGGAGGATGCGGAGGCCAGTTCGGAGCAGAGAGGAGAGGAGAGGGCGCCCCCAGCTCCACACGGCTGAGCTGAAGGAGGGTGGGCCTGTGAGGAGCAGGAGCTGAGCTCAGGTTCGAGCTGGTGGTGAGTGGGGGTGGGGCCTGAGGTCCCGCTGGGAAGGAACAGGATGTCGGTGCCGGGGAGGGAGGCAGAGGACCGTGCCAAGGCCTGCTCCTGGCTGATCCGCAGCTCCTCCCCACCTGCCCAGTCCCCAGAGCCCTCCCCAGCCTCCCAGCTAGATCGGGGCTCAACTCCAGATCCCTTCACCATGCCACTAGTGGTCCGTGGCCCTCATCTCTTGCTCTGCCTTCTCCTGCTCCTGGAGCCCCACAGCTCTGAGAGGGACCATCCTCCCCTGCGAAGGTTCGAATACAAGTTCAGTTTCAAAGGACCAAGGCTGGCATTGCCTGGGGCTGGCATACCTTTCTGGAGCATTCACGGAGGTGAGGGATGGGGTGGGGACTGCCATGCCCAGGGGGCGTGAGGGGCTGGAGGGGCTGGCCACTAGGTGTGGCTGTGACATGGGGAGAGGGCCCGCCAGTGCCCCCCCCCCCCGCCTAAGGAAGCACCAGGCCTGACAGGCAGTAGCAGGGGCCCCCAAGTCCTTTCCAGATTTGTCTCCCAATCCGCACCCCTGCACACGCAAGCCTATCCCACCTACGGGCCTCATCTCTCCTCTCCACCTCTCCGCTGCTCTGCCCTGGGGCTCCTCTCCTCCTTTTGGCTCTGCTTGGCCCCCTCCCCTTTCTCTCTCTCTCTCTCTCTCTCTCTCTCTCTCTCTCTCTACTCGCAAGACACAGGCCCCTGGGGCAGCACACGCCCCCATTCTCCTGGATCCATGCTTGTGCTTCTCAGGGAGAACGGGGCGTGGGGGGCACCTGGAGGCACCCTCTTGGCTGGCTGTTTCATCAGCAAGAGCACCAGCCCTCCCCCAGATGTGTGCTGGGAGGATGCAGGTGTAAGAACATCTCAGCCACAAAGAGTCTGTCTTCTATTCGAGATTGTTCAAAAAATATTTTTGAGGACGTGCAAGGCCCTGTGCCATAGAGAAGAGCTTAAATTAGGAGTGAGAAGGACGACACTGAGGGTTAGGGCTGCGGTGAGTCCACAAACAGCTCTTTGCCAAAGCAGACGTGAGGTCTGCCCGCCCTTCAGAGCTGGGTCCCGGTCTGGTGCAGAGCCTCCTCCCGTGCAAAGCAAAGAGAGCAGATCCGCTGTGCATTTCTGTCTCTGAGAAGTCAGCTCTGAGAAAAGGTGTGATGCCTGACTGGGCCCAGAAAAGCACCCCCTTTTGGATGGCAGGCTGTGCTAGTAGGGCCTTGGGCCAGGGGTCCGTGAGAGAGAGGGGGCGCATACAGGGGAGGGGGCAGCTTCCCACAGCACCACGCCAGGCCCACTGTGTTCCCTGCCCTGTGTCTTGCTAGTCTGGGGTTTCATAGACCTTGTTTGAGAAACAGACACCTCTGCAAGATCACGGTGATAAGCTCCTTGTTCATTCGCTCATTCATCCTTTAATTAGACTCCCACGCCCCTGCCCCTCTGTGCGGCCCAGAGACACAGGGCTGAGTCAGACTTGAGGGGCGATGAGGCCCAGTGAGCAACCCCCAAGGCCGAGGACCTGTGCAGTGTGGACACTGGCCAGCCCTCACCCGCAGGTCACTCACGGGTGGCTTCCGAGGCCCCGCCCCAGCCCGGCCTTTGCTGAGCAAACAGGCTGGATTAGCAATCTCCGGAAAGTCCTGGCAGGGACTGGGCCCCACCAGGTTCCAGGCTGGCAGTAGGAGGGGGGGCCGGGGTGGGGCTCCGATCGCTCTCCCCTGGCTCCTGCCAAGTTGGCCTCAGTTTCTGGCCCCTTCTCCCTCCACCCAGCATTACTGCCAGGGGGAACCTCGCGTCTTCCCCACAGTCCTGGGGCCGCAGGCTCCCCGCTGACTCTGACTCCTCAGAATGGCAGGGCCCTCCGCCAGGAAGCCCAGCCCCACGGGGTCCTGTGGACTCCCCTCCACACGTCAAACTTCCACAGCCCAGGCCCTGAGCTCCACATGGCCATGCTCTCCTGAGCCCTGTCGCCTTCCTCCTCTGCATCCCAGCCCAGGCCAATGGGAGAGAAGCGGGGAGGGTGGGGCCCACGGCTGAGCTGCCCTGCTCCGCAGATGCCATCCCAGGCCCGGAGGAAGTGCACGTGGCCCCGTCTCTGCCGAACCGGAGCGGCGCCATGTGGAGCAGGGCACCTGTCCCTTTCTCTGCCTGGGAGGTGAAGGTGCAGATTCGGGTGACGGGGCCAGGGCACCGGGGTGCCCGGGGCATGGTGAGTGCCCTCCCCGGGGCCTGGCAGAGGGGGAGAGTCAGGGAGGTGGGGGGTGGCCTGGGTTCACACACTGGCCCCTGTGGGCTGAGCCCCCAGGGCCCCGCAGGGGGTCTGGTACACCCGGGCCAGGGGCCAGGGAGACTCCGGCCTGGGAGGGCTGGCCTCGTGGGATGGCGTCGGGATCCTGTTCGACTCCTCGGCTGAGAACACCCCGGTAAGCACAGCCCTGTGCCGGCCCTCCCACCCCATCCTCCCCGTGTGCACGCTCAGGCGGCTTGTCACTTGTCACCTCCCATACAGGACAGCCCCGCCGTCCGCGTGCTGGCCAGCGATGGGCACTCCCCGGCCCAGGCACCCGGGTAAGGCTGTGCAAGGGCTCTGCAGCTGCTCCCTACCCCATCCCCATCCCAGGGCCCTGCCCCAGCTGGGCCTCGGTAGGGAGCCGCCTTCCAGGTCTGTGCTGCCTGCCGGCCTCTCATCCCAGCTGACAGTTACCTCCCCACCCACGCCCTTCCATTCAGTGCCTCGGCCTCCTCCAGGCAGGGGCCGGTTTTGCTGACTCTTGCTAGGTGTCACCTGCTGAGTCGCCAGTTCAGTCACCCAACAGCCCCAGGCCAGGGGCAGGCGACACCACTCAGGGCAGGGCTCTGGCTGGTTCTCAGTCACTTCACCTCACCTGATCCCCAACACTTTGGAGAGCCTGGGGTTATTAGTCCCCAATTATGGGTGAAGACACCGAGGCCCAGAGAGGGGTGCGGATGCGCTGCGTGCACTGCTGCCTGGCCTGCGGCTCTCCCCTCCCGCTGAGCAGCTGTCTGCTCCCGCTGCTCCCTCTCTCCCAGGTGATGTGGCTTCCCAGCCCAGCCCAGCCGGCCCCGCCCCTCAGCTGCCTCGAAGTAGCCCGGCCAGTTAGGCATCTCCCAGCAAACATCCCTGAGCTCATGACAATTAAAACAATTGCTAACATTTACGAGCGGAGCTTACTGTATGCCAGGCTCGGTGCCAAGCTCCACGTTCGGTGTCTTAGTTAACCCTCATAACAGTGTTATGAGGTCATGTCGATTACTATGCTCATTTAAAGGTGGGGAGGCTGGTTTGCAGAGGCGAGGTGAGGCGCCCAAGGTCACACAGCTAGGGCAAACCCTGGCTGCTCCGGGACGGGCTTCTCCCTGCCCGGCTGTCTTCCTCCTCGCGGCTGAAGGCGCAGTGCCTGGACAGGGCTCCGCTGGCCCTCTGGTGTCCCCGTGCCTGGAGAGACCTCTTGGACTCAATCCTCCTTTCCCAACTCCCCAGCCTCAGCTGCACCTCGCGTGACCTTGCGTGTGGTGGAGGCGGCGGGTTGCATTGTCCTCGGCCCCTTGGCTCTGCCCTGCGTCTGCCCTGCTACGGTCCTGGCCGGCCGCTGAGGAGGAAGAGAAGCTCTACCAGGGCGCAGGGGTCTTAGTGCTTAGAGGAAGGCGGGAAGGGATGAGCAGTGGGAGGAGGGTGAGCCTGGGGGTGGAGGGCAGAACCGCCCCCTAGGGAGGAATCACAAGGAAGCCCTGCCCAACTCCGTACATTTCAAGTTCTCCTCCTCTCTCTGTAGAAGGAGCCCACTGCAGCAAGAGAGACTCAAACTAGACGACAGGCACACGTCCTCCACCTTGTCACCCAGTCGAGGGGGAGCTGGCACTGTAGGCCCGGGCAGGGCAGCCTTTAGATAGCCCCACAGGGCCGCCCTGGCGGTGCAGCGGGCACAGCAGTGCGAGTTCCATCCCCGCCAGGGAGGGGACCCACAGGGCGCAGCAGACCTCTCCTGCCTCACCCGCTGCTCCCCTCAGCAGTGTGCTTCAGTCCATCTGCCTGTTCTGCTCCCCGCTCTGTCTCTGGTGACTCCTCTCACCTCCTGCCCCTCTGGCCTGCACCCCGGCTCTTGTGTGCATAAATCAATAAATCTTTTTTAAAAAAATAGCCCCACAGTCAGGCCTCGGTCCCGCGTGGCCCTGCTGACTTCCAAGTGCCCACAGGGATGCAGCCAGACAGGTGCTGGGCTCCTGCCATCGGGACTTCCGGAACCGGCCATACCCCTGCCGAGCACGGATCACCTACTGGGGGCAGAGACTGCGCGTGAGTCCTCCCTGCTGCTGTGTGGGTCCTCTGGGGGCAGTCACAGAGCTCGGAGCCAGAGTCGCCGTGGTGCCTGTGCTCCCACACACGCCTGGCGCGGCTCTGGGCCCAGCCCACGCAGGGCTCCTAACGCGGGGCCGCCTCACTCCCGTCCTGACTGCCCAGAGCAGGCAGGTGAGGTCAGCCTGGGCCGGGGCGCACGCCCCTCCGTGCCCTCTGACACCCGTCCTCCTTCAGGACCAGGCGAGCCAGTGAGTCGGAATGGGGAGGGGAGGACGGGGGCTCCGCCTGCAAGGGGCTCCTCCCTCTGCGACCCCCAAGGTGTTCCTGAGTAGCGGTCTGACGCCCAGTGAGCCAGAGGAGCTCTGTGTCAACGTGGGACCCCTGCTTTTGGCCCCTGGCGGTTTCTTTGGGGTCTCAGCAGCCACCAGCACACTGGCAGGTACAAGCAAATCACCATCCTGAGCACACCTCCCAGGAACACGGGGGGTAAGGGCAGCCGTCCCCTTGTGACCCGGGCAAGCGCGGGAGGTCACGTCCGCTTTGCAGCGTCACTGAAAGTCTCAAAGGGGATAAGACTCACAGTGGGCCCTGTAAGTGCTCTGTAGGGGCCGTGGGGAAGTGGGGAACAGGGAGAGTCACGCGAGCCAGTCAGGGAGGGGGACCCACGACTCTACGGAGCGCCTGCGGAGGGACCCCTATCTGAAAAGCTGGGTGTAGCCAGAGTGGGAGAATCTGGGAGAACTCGAGCACCAGCACTTTGTCTCTAGACTCACTGGGGAGCCGTGGAGGGCTCCCGAGGGGCAGGCCGACAAGGCCAGAGTCACGCTGGAGAGGAGGCTGGGCCTGCTTGCTTCTCCGTGACTGGCCAGGACTGCCCAGGGCGCCCACTCGCTGGGGTCTGGCTGCGGGGGCAGGCCTCAGAGGCCGTCTGGGAGCCCGTGTGCGCCCCACGCCCCTCCTGTGAAGTGACGGACGAGACGGCGGTTAGAGCTGCTCAGAGCGCCCAGATCTCCGGCCTGCCTGAAACGTAGTGGAGCCTGGGGGTGAGGGCTGAGTGAGGGGCTGCGGGGCGCGGGGCAGGGACCTTAGCGTCCTTCCCTGCTCTCCCTCCCCCACTCCAGACGACCACGATGTCCTGTCCTTCCTGACTTTCAGTCTGACTGAGCCGGGCCCAGAGGTGACGCCGCCTGGATGCACCTTGAAGGGAAAGTGTGTGGGGGGCTTCCTAAGTGCGTCTGCCCATCGCGGTGCCAGACCTGACACCGCAGCTGCTAGCTCTACCTGCTCTCGAGCTCTGCTCAGGACAGGCCTGGAGCTGGACTGTGCAGAGGGCAAAGATGGCCCAGAGCCAGGCCCTGCCCGCAAGGACTTCCAGGCTGGCCGGAGGCTGCGGGAGCACAGGGGCCTGCTGAGGCTGGCAGTCTGGGAGGCTGCCTGGATGGAGCGAGCTGAGCCGAGCAGCTGAGCAGACAAGGGCTAGGGCCTGGGACCCTGAGGAGGGACAGGTGCGGTGCGGGTGTGCGGACAGGTGGAGCAGGATGGGAGGCTTAAAGCTGCAGGCTCAGAGGCCGAGCTAAGAGAGGAGCAGCTGGCCGGTGTCCCTGGCTGGAATGAATGATTGTCAGGAGAGGGACTGGGCCCCGGCCGTGGGAGGGGTCCCTCCTCCCCCAGACCTCCCACAGGTTTCAGTCTGAGTCTTTGCCTCCCTCTCCAGGCTTCCCCTCGGCCCTTGTTGGAGAAGGAGCAGCTCCGCCTGGCGAGCCAGCTGGAAGGGCTGCGGGCGAGGCTGGCCCTGGGCCCCACAGAGGACTCAATTCCAAAGCTGCATTCTGAAGCCCGGGAAGGGGGTAGGGGCCAGGGGGAGGTAGGTGGCAGAGGCCTGCTTTCGGCCACAGGGGCCTCTTCCCTTTGAGCCAGAGGCCTGTAGCCGGCGGGGAGGCCTGGGAAGCTGTGTCTGAGCACCCCCGGGACCGGAGCTCCACCGCACATCTTTATAGGGAAGAAGCCATGCCTTTCTGCCCCCCTCTGCGAAACCCCCCAAAGACCGGATCTGTCCCCCCACACCAGCTAGCAACCAATCCCAGCTCTACCCTAACCTCCAGGGGACAGTGTCTTCGACCTGATGGAGGCCCTGGGCAGAAACAGCCAGATCCTGCAGGCGCTCCACAGCATCTCCGAGCAGCTGGTGCAGGCGGAGAGAAAGTGGAAGCGGCAGCTGGGGTCCCCAGACCAGATCAGGCCTGGAGAAGTCTGGGTGAGTCATCCCCGGCAGCCCGAGCCCCATCTGCAGGCCTGGAGAGGCAAGCTCTCCCGCACTCGGTGTGTTGGCCCCCTGGGCTCCCTCTGTCCAGAAAGAGGAGCAATCACTGCCCCTGGGAGCTAGTCCCCAAGACTGGAGCCCAGGAGAGGACCTGACAAGCAGGACCAGCTAAGGGTAGTGCTGAACAAGCAAACAGCGCTGGAGACATGCCAGGTCTGAGGTGCCTGTCTGCAGATGCGCGATAGCAACAGACTGGGTGTTAATTTGCATGGGCTCCACATGAGGGTCAATCCACATACAGCTTGTTTCATGCTCAGATGCACCAGAATCCTCATTCCACCTCTCCTGCCATCCTGGCTTCTCCCTGAGGAGCGATGCCCCAAGGCAGGCCCAGCCTAGGGCCCAAGAGCTGGACTCAGTCAGGCTGTTAGATGCTGAACAGAAGGGGCTCCTGTGGCAGTGCTGGGCTGCTGAGCTCACAGAGGGAACCGTGAGTTCTCAGGCCAGAGAGCTGAGGCTGCGCTGTCGGCGGGGGGCGTGGGGGAGAGATGGTGCTCGGCAAGGCTAGGCGTCCCTCATCCCACTTCCAGGCCCAGATTCCATCCACCCCAGAGAGGGGCCCGCCTCTCCTGGTCACTCAGCAAGGCAGGGGCCAAGCCCCCACGAGCCAACTGGAAGGGCTGCGGGCGAGGCTGGCCCTGGACCCCACAGAGGACCCCAAGTGCCCTGGATGAGAGCCAGGAGGCCCCGAGCCTGGGAGGGGGAAATAGCTGTGGCTGTGGCTCAGAGTCCAGGTCTCCTTCCTCCCGGGCAAGAAGCCCCCGCTTGGACCGTGCTCAGAGGGAAGTAGGGAAGGGGCAACCAGCCAGCCTCTAGCTCCTTCAGGGACAGAACCACCCTGGAAAGGGGAGGGGCTGCAAGAAGGCCCAGGAGTGGTGACTGGAATGGGACTGGGGCATGGGGAGAGGTGAAGTGGGCAGCCACCGTCCTCAGAGAGAGTAGTTTGAAAGGAGGGAAAACCCAGAAGGCCAGATAACGCGGTGTGCCCAGAATGAGGTCACCTGCTAAGCCCTTCTGGAAGGAAGCTTCTGGAAGGAGAGGGCTGCGCTGTCCCTGGGGAAGGTGGTCTTCAGGGTGACCTGGGCCCTCGAGAAGAAGCTGGCTTTCCTGTAGGACTCTGCCAAGGTCAGCACCCTGCTCCTCGGACAGCAGACTCTGCTCCGGGACCTCCAGGAGATGAGGTGAGGGAACAGGGTGACGAGGGCGGTCAGTGTGGGGTGGAGGAGAGGGGGAGGGTCTGGCTGACCGGCTTCTCTGCCTGAAGTTCCTCTAAAGGCCCGTCCTGTCTCTCATGGGTCCCGAGCACCCAGAGCAGGGCCTGGTGCGCAGGGCGGTGCTGGGAGCAGTCAGTTTTGCTGAGTTGACCCAAATGAAATGAACCGAATCAAATAAAGTCCTACTTTAAAAGCAGCTCCAGTGACATCCCCCATCAGGCACCCAAGAAAGTGACGGTTCCTGTAAGGAGACTGATGGGGTTCTTGGCGTGAGCACAGCAGGATTAGGCCCAGGAGGAGGGGTGGTGGTCCCTGACTTCATGGCCCCCACCCAGCACCCCAATCTAGGCCAGTGCGAGTCTTTGGGAACCACCCAAGGCTGCTAGCAGGTAGGGAGGTGGGGGTCACCACGCTGCCAAGGAAGAGGAGGCCTCAGGCTGGATGCTGGGCACCTGGCCGACCTGCCCGCATCAGAGGTCGGGCTGGGAAGACGGGAAGATGGGCAGGAGGTAAATCCCCTGGCAGCTGAGGATGGAAAGCAGAGCCGAGGAGCCTGGGGTTGAGACAGCTCCAGGGAGAGCCTTGGCTGAGCCAAAGCTGTCCAGGACCCAGGAAGCGGTTCGGGGTAGGACGACCAGCCCCAGGAACGGACCCTATTGATGGTGCCCCCCCAAGGCCTCTAGGGCTCGTAAGAAACGGTGCAGTCAGAGGGTAATGGTTTCACCTCCCGCCAGGGATGCAGCTGCACACACGGCCTCAAGAGCCCATGTCTTCTACTTACCTGTGGGCACCAAGCATCACTTCTTAGAGCTGACCCAGATCCTGAACCACCTGCAGAAGGAACTCAGGGGCCCAGTGGTAGGGGTTGAAGGGTTACCGCGGGGGCTGGGTGGACTCAAGGAGCGGGCTCAACCTCCTTTCAGCTCCTCCGTCATGCTGGGCCGCGCCCGTCATGCCCTCCCCCCGCCCCGCCCCAGGAGCCCTGGCAGGAGCGCTGTGTGTCTGTGTGCACGCCGGGGCACAGACCTCGTCTTCTCTCTGCATCCCCACGGGCTCTCGGTGCCAGAAGGGAGGGCCCTGGGGATGACTTGGTCCAAAGCCTCCACTGAGCAGAAGGGAAATGGGAGTGGGTCGTGCCCAAGGGCGTTCAAGACGCTGACGAAGCCTGGTCTCCGCATCCCATTCTTCCCTGTTGTTCCCCAGCAGGCCCTCAACAACACCCTGTCTTTTGCCCTCTGCTTCTCTCATCTCTCGACCCTTTGGTTCCCCGATGATCCCAGGCCCCAGGCCTTCCCAGCTGCTCCCACAGATGGAGCGACAGGAACTGGGATGCAGGAGGCAGCTCGGGACTTTGTGTCCTCCCCAAGTGCCCTGGATGAGAGCCAGGAGGCCCCGAACCTGGGAAGGGGAAATAGCTGTGGCCGTGGCTCAGAGTCCAGGTCTTCTTCCTCCCTGGGCAAGAAGCTGGCCTACGGCCTTAGACTGTGCCCTTTCAGAAAGCGGCGGCCAAGGACCCCCAACCACCACGCCGGCTCCCAGGGGCCTCCGCGTGCCTGCAGCCTGGCGTCTTCCTCTTCTTCCTGCTCATCCAGACTGCAGGCTTGTTCTGCTACGTGCATCTCAGGTAGGCCTACGTGTGGGCATAACAGCTCACCTCTCACCTGGCATCGCTTTCTTCTAGGCCAAAGCATCTGATTTGAGAGAAGGGGCACAGAGGCCTGAGGGTGGGGGAGGGCCTGCTTGGCCCACCAGCCAACTGCGAGGAGCAGAGCCCAGGCTAGGGCCTATTTCCCCACAGGTTCTAATTGCCAGCTGCTCAGCTGTGAGTCCCACACTCACCAAATTTGCTCTCTTTGTAAGAAACTGACATGTAACTAATGGCCATACCCTGTACCGTCAGCGCCATGATGGCAGGAAGCTTAGGGGTTTTGAGAGCACAGGGAAAAGCTTGACCCAGTTTGGGGACATCAGAGAATTAACCTAGAGGGGACATTTGATGCAATCAAATCCAACTAGTTTTCCAGTCTGACAAGATAAGGAAAGGTATTGATGCAGAGGAAACAGTGCAGGAAAAAAGCATAGATGCTTGGAAGTATATTTTGGAGAAAAACTGGCAAGCTTGGCTCCAGCAGAGCAAAGGTTGGGGCCAGTTTATAAAAATGGACAAAGATAAATGAAAAGATGGGCAGTCACTCTTTTCTGCTTGGTATTTGCTGAATGAATGAAACAAATCCAGATGTAGGGGTGTACTAAGGGCTTCAGAAATGGGACTAGCAGTTTGTGTTGGTAGAATTTCAAGACAAGAGTCAGTGTGGCTGGATCAACCGTGGAAGAAGAGTGGAGTGTGCTGAGCTTTCAAGGCAGAGAAGGAGAGGGGGTGGCTTCCAGGGGAGGAGAACAGCAAAGCACCAGACGGAAATGACAGGCTTAGCTATTGCTTTATGCAAGAGTACAGTGGTGGCATTGAGACTGGAGTCACCTGGACAGATGCTGAATGCCAGGGGGAAGGTGAGGTCCTAATGAGGCCAAGGGAACCGTAGAAGATCCCAGAACAAAGGAGATGATGGTGCAGTGAGTGCAGGGAGGTGAACATGGGCGCCTGCTCTCAAAGGCCCAGAAGAAAGGGGCCCAGGTGACCATTCCCCCCTTTCCCTGGCAGTAGGCAGGATCCGGACTGGAGTCTTCGGGACTATTTGGCCTCATGCCGCCTTCCTCTGAGTTCTCCACCACAGACCCCTAGAGCCCCGGGGGCGCTGAGGAGGCAGCCCTTCTCCTCCAGCCTGTGTGCGTGAGCCACCCCAAAGCCCTGAAGGAACCTACTTCTCACCACTAGGAAGTCAATGGCGTCTGAGAATAGGGAGCTTGGTCAGTGGCCTCTCCCTCTGGGTGCCCATTTCCTATCCAAACCCTAGCTTTTGGGGTGCTCCCATCTTATTAAAGGTGATTTCCCTTTCCCCATGCTTTGACATTCTCATTTGCCTTCTAGTTTCTCCTTAATCTCTGAAGTGTCACACCTCCTCTGGATAGGTACCAGGGGTGGTACCGAGCAGGCAAGCTCAAAAGCCCAGATGCTCAGAAACACTTTTGGGGATGGGGTGGGGAGGGGATGGGGTGAGGGCAGAAGAGCACAAGGGACTGAGGTGATGGTGCACGGGTGACATGGTGGTGGGAAATGGGGACCACAACTGATGTCAAATATAAATAAATAAAGGGAAAAAAAAGCCCAGATGCTCCACAAGCTCTGAGCCCTAGACTCGGGAGTGAAAGGGATCACAGCTGTGTATGACTCTGCCTCCAACACAGAACAAGCCGTGGTGTCGCTAAGTGCCCTTTCTCCCAGCTGAAGTCCAGGCACATGAGAGGGGGAAGAGAAGGAAGCAGGGTTCTAGGCACGCATCAGCTCAGTCTCTTCCTCTGACGGTACCCCTGCGTGGCCTCACCCCTTGTCAGCAGGGTCCCCCGCAGAGCTTGGCTTTGGGGAGGCACGTGGGGAAGGCGGGAGTGTGGAGCAGGCACGTGGTCCAGCGGGTTCATCCCCGTGCTTGCTTCCCCATCCCCCAGTGAGGAGGGGCCGGGAGGAGGTGGGGGCGGGGCAGGTGGTAGGCGGCGCAGAGTGTGAGCACCGGCCCACAGTGGGAGCTGTCCGCAAGTCCTAGTGCTGAAGTATTCTCAGTCGTTCCCGGTGCCCAGTGCCTGGTACCAAGTGCCCGGGTGAGCAGGGACCATGGCGTTTATGGTGAAGACCATGGTGGGTGGCCAGCTGAAGAATCTCACGGGGAGCCTGGGGAGCGGAGAGGACAAGGGAGACGGGGACAAGTCTGTGGCTGAAGCACAAGGCATGAGCCGAGAGGAGTACGAGGAGTATCAGAAGCAACTGGTGGAAGAGAAGTAAGTGGGAGCCCCTCCCCGCACGACCGCCTTGCCCATCCCTGGGCGCCTCCGACTCTGAGCTTTCCCCTGCCCTGCCTTCCTAGACTCTGTAAGAGTCTGATGTGCCCTCTAGGCTGCCCCCAGGCACCCCAGCTCAAGCCCTGGACCCTGCCCAGATTCATATTTGGGTTCAGAGGGGATGGGGGCAGGGGAAATAGGCGCATGGGATGAGTTGGGGGCATGTGCTTTCTGATGAGACAAGTAATCCCTTAATCCGATCTGGTCCCAGCCTGTGTCTTCCAAATGGAGTTTCTCTGAGCTTGAGGCTCTGAGAAAAACTGCAGCTGAGGGACTCAGAGAGACAGACCCTGAGATGGGGCATTCACAGATACTGAGGCTTCTTGTGTGAGGCCCAAGAAGGGAGGCACTTACAGGGAGAGAGGCAGCCCGCTCGAGCCAGGGGCTGGATGCCAGGGGCAGGCTGCTTGGGTGCAGATCCAGGCTTTATTTTTCTCTTTGCATAGAAGAACTGGGGTATAGGCCAGAGGTGTGGGGGTGGTGAGAGGATTCACCAGGGAAAGAGGGGGAAGCAGAACAGGTGAGAGACTGAAATCTCACCCTAAGAAGAACAGTGGGCAAGACAGGAGAGGTCTGCTGCTCCATGTGTATGTCAGCATCCTGGCCGGGGATCGAACTCGGGCTGTAGCAGTGATAGTGCTGAAAGTTAACCCTTAGGCCACCAGAGGCCTGACTACTTCTTCTTTTTATTTTTTTTAAAAAGATGTATTTATTTATGCATACAAGAACTGGGGTGGGGGAAGAGGATTCACCAGAGACAGAGTGGGGATCAGAGCAGGCAGAGCTACTGAAATACATTGCTGAGGGGAGCAGTGGGCAAGGCAGGAGAGGTCTGCTGCGCCATGTGGGTCCCTCCCTGGCCGGGGATCGAATTTGCACTGCTGTGTCGTGGATGCTTCACAGGCGGTGCTCAACCCGCTGCACCACCAGGAAACAGAAGAGGCAAATTGACTGAAACACACTGAGGGGAGTAGTGAGTGAGGCAGGAGAGGTCTGCTGCGCCATGTGGGTTCCCTCCCTGGCTGGGGGTCAAACTTGTGCTGCAGTGGCCATGGATGCTTCATAGTGCTGCAACTTAACCCCTTGAGCCATCAGGAAGGTCCCCTTCTCTTTAAGCGAATTAGTTAACTTTTTTGTACCTCAGTTTCCTCTTCTGTAAAATGGGGATAGTAGTCAAAAACATACCTTATGTATTTATGAGGATTAAATTACTTATTACAGATATACTGCTTAGCACAGCCCTTGCACCTGGTAAATCATTAAAGGTTAGCCATTATCATTTTACTTAATCCTGATAACAGTTTTGCGAATTGTAAGATGTCCCCATTTTACAAAAGAAGGATAGTGACTAACCCAAAAACCTATGGAAATTGGTAGTAGAGCCAAGATGTGAACCCAAGTCTGTCCCCCATTCCTCCCCCCATACCACACCATCGTTAGGGAGAGAAAAGAAAGACCAAGTGGAAGGCCACAGAGAACGATATTAGCGTCCTTCCTCAAATAGAGACAGACAGGGCCTCCCTGGTGGTGCAAGGGGTTGGGTGCCACACTGTAGGGCTTCCATACCCACTGCAGCACGAGTTCAATCCCTGGCCAGGGAGGGGACACACATGGTGCAGCAGACCTCTCCTGTCTTGCCTGCTGCTCCCCTCAGCAGTAGATTTAGGTCGATCTGCCTGTTCCGCTCCCCACTCTGCCTCTGGTGAATCCTCCCTCACCTGCACCTCTGGCCTGTACCCCAGGCACTTGAATGCATAAATAAATGTTTTAAAAAAGAGACAGACAGATTCCCCTGCCCCATAGCCTCCATCCAGCTGGGGTGTAGAGATGATAAGGGGTGCTGGTGTGGAAGCAGCAAAGGCTAAGTTAAGCCCCCTCCTGATACACACGCCTCTCTATTCTCACAACGGCTGCCCCTCGTGCCCTCAGGATGGAACGGGATGCACAGTTCACACAGAAAAAGGCAGAGCGGGCCACACTGCGGAGCCACTTCCGAGACAAATACCAGCTGCCCAAGGTAAGCGTGGGGGGTGGGGAGTGGCGCTGCCGAACCCCAAGCTCAGGTGTTGGTTAAACTGGCATCTGCTAGCACCCAGTGTTTGTCACTAAGGGGAAACCCTTCTCTGGAGACTGATAGGTTTATATTTCTGGAGCCAGTCCGGACCCCTTCTCTCCCTCACACCCCTCCTCCACATCTCTCCCATTCCTCCAGTGCTGGGACAAGTCCAAGCAGTTAAAGGGGCAAATGAAGCCTGTGAATTTCTCAGCGGTGGTGAGCATTCTTGGGGTTCCAGAACACTCAGGAAGTGGGGGAGGGTTGTGGGTGAGGCGGCAGCATGCGGTGTGCCAGGCACTTGGCTGTCAGGCCCTCCCCTAACCACTCACTAACACTGCAGGGAGCTCGCGCCCAAGGAAAGTGAGACTTGGAGAGACCCAGGGTGCCACGAAGGTAATCCAGCCAGCAAATGCGGGAGCTCTAGTGTGTGCGTGTGTGTGTGTGTGCACGTGTGTGTGCTGTGAGCCTGCTCTTGCCAGGGACCTGGCTGTCTTCCAGGGTGAGGTTTACACCTGCCGAGGGCAAACCAGTCCGTGGGTGCTCAAGCAGCCAGCTGGGTGCTCCCCAGAGCCACCGCGACAGCATGTGGTTTGCCTGCAGTGTTCTATTTCTGTGAAGGAGGGGACTGAAGCACCAGCCACCCCCACTGCCCAGACCGTGCCCTGGACCATGCTGGACTCTACGGGAAAACACAAGTGCAGGCCGTAGCATTCCCGACCTGGACTTCCCACTTATATTGGAAAAAAGGACATGCAACATCACATCACGTCCACTCAGTCAACAAATATTTGCTGAGCCCCTGATTGCCTCTGAGGCCGTCAGGGTTGCAGTCGTTTAGAGGTCTCTTAAAGAGAAGGCTGGTCCAGAAAGCCAGCCTCTCTGCAGTTGCTGAGCAGTTACTGAGAGGATGGAGTCACCCCTGAAATGCTAGCACCATGCGTGCCAGAGACACTGTCCAGTAGAAGGGGAAAGAGTGGAAGGCTTCTGGCTCCCCAAAGGGACAGGGAAGTGCAATGACCATCAGCAGGTGTTGTGCAGAGTGCAATTGTTGGACTCAGTGACAGGGTAAGTCTGAGCCCCACTTCCTAGCTACGTGACCTTGGGCAAGTTACTTAAGTTACCAGAGGATCAATTTCCTTATTTGTAAAATGGAGATTAGAAGAAAACGCGTGTCACAGGGTTCTTGAGAGAACGAGACGCACTCAGCCACAGCTCGCTCAGGTCAGCCATCTGATAGGGGCCTGAGGAATGGCCACCACCACCTCCGGGCCTGGGGCACTGTCGTTAACCTCCGGCAACATGTGAGGCTGTGACAATCTGACTCTGGGTATTTTCACTTTGTCTCTATTCACTGTGCCACCTTCTGACCTTCAGCATCTCAGCGTGAGGGATGGTGGCGTAAAAGCGCAAGTCTTCATGTCTAAGTGTCGAAAACTGATCCTGGGGTGGGGGCTAAGCTCCCTGGAACATAGAGCTCAAACACCCAGACCTAGAACCTGGTCTGGGCCCCCTCCCCGCCCCCTAACACTGGGCGCTCATGAACCTCCAACCTCGACTATCCCCTCCCGCCCCTCTAGAACGAGACAGACGAGAGCCAGATCCAGATGGCAGGTGGAGACGTGGAGCTGCCCCGGGAGCTAGCCAAGATGGTCGCCGAGGACACGGAGGAGGAGGAGAGGGCTTCGGCGCTCGGGCAGCTGGCCAGCCTCCCTGGCTTGGACCTCGGCTCACTCAAGGACAAGGCCCAGAACACGCTGGGGAACCTCAAGCAGTCAGCAGAGAAGTGCCACCTCATGTGACCACTCCCTGGGGGCTGTCTGCCGGGGTGACCGGCGGCTGGGCCCACATGAGGGCTAGAGCTTGGCTCGCCTTCCGGGGTCCACTGCCCCACCTTGGCTTTGTTTCCCCTGCTCCACGAGAGTCCTAGGACCCTTCTCACGTAGGACCTAAGCTCACCTTCTGGTCTTTCCTTCTCCCAACCCGTCAGGACTCACCCTCCTGACTCAGCATTGGGTGTTAGTGGAGGTGGGGGGGTCTTCCCTAGATTGTAGGACTAGACCTGGCTCTCCCTGGCCAAGGCCCCAAGTTCTACATATGAGAGACACAGAGAGACGGAGACACCCTGGTGCCCCGGTGCGTCTGGGTTTGCCACGGTGTGTCCTGGCACACACAGACACACCTGAACAGCCAGGCCCGGTGCCTTGCTCCTCTAGACACCAACACTCAGATGTGCCTGGCGGGGACTTTGGGCAGCCACCCCAGCAGCCGGGAGGCCAGGAGTTTGAGTCTCCAGATTTATCCTCCTTGGAAGCCACTGCACCTTCTGTCTGGGCCTCTCTTCGTCATCTCTAAAGTGGGGATGGTCTGCGGGATTCCTAAGACTCAAGCTTGCCCTCCTTGGCCCTCAGCCAGGCCCTTGCCCCTCCCAGGGCAGGACAGCAGCTGCAGCAGTGGCCTCAAGCAACTACCGCTGTACTGTACACTCTGGCTCCTGGGGCTGGGTGACGCTGGGCGAGGGCTGAGAGCCAAGGGTAGGGCTGGCACTGAACAGTAGCACAGGCGGCTCCTGGCCTTCTCTGGGCCCAAGCCCAGGCGATTTCTGTTCTGTTCCCATAGAATTCGCTCTGGATTCCAAAGCTGGGTCTCTTTTCTCAGCTCCGTGAAAAATAAAAGTTCCAAATGATGAGTCTACCCTCCCACTTCTTACTGACCTTGAAGAGCCTTGGGGTTCACAGCCCCTCCCCCCAACCCTGTCTTTGCAGGAGTATCCTTAACCTCCTCACCTACTTCATAGGTGCTCCAGTCCCTGTAAGATGTTCAAGCTCTCCTCTCTTAGGGGCCTGGGTGCGAGTGGGCACCCTGCACTGATGGGGCACCAGGGCTACCTGGGCCCAAAGAGAGCGAGACAGCCAGCCGGATGGGGATGCAGCTGGGGAAGCCATGCCTCTGGACCCCTTGCTGAGGACCCTGAGGGCTCCGCGCACGAGCCCGCTGTCTCTAGCACCTGTGCCCACGCCCTCTCCTCACCCAGAAGATGGCGCTGCTGCAAAAAGGAGAGGCAAGCACGTTATGGTTGCAGATGCTTGGGGACCCCTGGGGCCCCTTGGCCTACCTGCCTTGCCCATTTCTGCCTGAGCCCCAGAGTTGGCTCCTTCTGCCCCAGAGTCAGCACCCCCACTTCTTTCCAGACGGTCAGAGCTTCTTGGGGTTCCTAGGCTGTAAGGAGGGAACCATGTGGGTTCCAACCTGGGCGCTGCTGGCTCCTCCCTAAGTCTGTCTCCCCTGTAGGATCAAAGACCCTCCTCCAAAAACAGTGATGGCTCCAAGTGTGACTATGACGAATGACCGTATCAAAACATGGTCTCAGTCCCTAAAAAATACGGGGAGCCCAAATCTCATCCTGCTCCTGTGGGGGCTCCAGGAAACTAGGCAGGAGGCTCCAAGAGCAGGCGCCACTGCAGTGTGAACAGGAAAATGGGGTTATAGGCCACCCCTATTAACGCCCCCCCCAGCCATCCTTGGCTTCAGAATGAGGGGCAGCCGGCCAAGATTTATAGGCAAAGCAGTCATTTGAAGGTTTGGTTTCCAGGGCAAGGTTTCCATTAAGCCTCCTTTGTGAAACAGAACAAGGAACACGAAACCTGCACGGTCAGTAATATGGTACAGGAGGGGCAGGTGGGAGAGAGGACGAGGGCTGCAGCCCAGGAGCAGGGCGCTGCGGCCTGGTGGTGACACGGTGGGGCCCTTTCTCCGGAGCACCCGCGGGAAGGACATGGGGCCTGGTCTCTGCACTGCTCCTAGGCTGCCCGGGGCTGCCGCTGAACCTTCCCGGAGCTGGGGGAGACGGGAGTCACGTCCCCCCTGGGGAGGGGCAGTGGGCCTGAGCCAGCACTGGACCCCCAGGGGCCTTCTGCCTAATGGGACTGGACAGGCCCTTTCCCTTAGTGGCTTGCAGGCCCTAGAGCAGAAGGTGGAGGGGCTCTGTGGGGAACATTAGCACTCACTGAACCCTCACGAAACAGCGAGGCTGAGGCCCGGGATCAGGGATTCAGGGCGCTGAGTCCCAGCGATGGTAGCTCCACAGCCTGGGAACCCCAAGAATTCCGACCTACCTGCATGTTTGGAAAGAAGTGGGGTGATGGCTCTGGGACAGAAGGAGCCAGCTCTGGGGCGCATACAGAGATGAGCAAGACTGCAGGCCAAGGGCCCCCGCGTGGTCCCCAAGCGTTGCAGTCATACTGTGCCTGCCTCCCCGTCCCCTGCGTTTCTTCAGCCCATGTCCTCATCGGTGCCCCCATCCTCTGCTTCATACCTGCCCTCTGCCCTCAGCAGGGGTGGACCTGGCCACTGCACCTGCCCTGCCCCCAAGTCCGGGGCCTGCCTGCCATGCCTGGGGCCGCTGCCTGGTGACGGCCCCACCCCCCTGGTACAACCTCAAGCAAGCCACCTGCCACTGGGAACCTCCTTCCCACAGGGATTCCAGTCCCCCACTAGGGCACCCAGTCTAGAAGGCATTCGCCTCTCCAGGGCTCCCCCCTGTCTCCCTCACCTCTGCAAGCAGTCTGCCGGGCAGCTGCGATGCCAAGACTGTCCCCCCACCCCCACTTTCAGAGGCAGGTCTGCCCCTCCTCACCCCACCTCCAGCCCCAGGGAGACTGGCATGAACCCTGGCCTGCCCTGCTCTGGCCTCGCTCTCTTTCCTGAGGGGGAGTTGGAGACGGGCAAGGGTGTGGAGTTCAGAGGATGTTTTGCCCAGGAGCCAGATGGTCCTGCCTTAGATCCCCGGGGCCCTGCCACCCCCAGCTCCCTTCTCCCAGCCCCAAATGCACTGGAGGCATCAGGCTACCTGCTGAGCCCGAGCTGCGGGGCAGTGCCTAGTGACCCGCTAGCCTGAGGCAGGGGTGGGGGTGGGGGCCTCACAATCAGCTCTGTCTGACCCTGACTGGACGTCTCTGGGCAAAGCTCTGCCACAAGGAGTGAGGTTGCAGCACAGCAAGGGAGCCAGAGTGGGCTGGGCTGAGGGGCAGCGAGGCTGGGCTGCCGGGACCTTACCCAGCAGGAACCAGACCTGTGGTGTGTAACGGGGAGTGTGGGTCCAGGGGACCTGCGTGCGTCTGGGGCTTGCGCGGCTGCACTCGGCTCAGTGTGTGTCTGTGAGCTGTGTCCCTAGGACTCTGCCAACACGTAGGTGTGGGTGTGCGTAGTCTTCGGGGAGCCTCCTGCCCCAGCCTCGGGGGGCCATCTTCCTCTCTGGGAGGGCTGGGATGGCAACCTTGGGGACAGCCCTTTTAGGTGACCTCCCACAGGAACCAAGGCTCTAGGCCCCTCCTCATCTTTCCAGGTAGCAAAAGAAAGGGCAGGCTGGGCACAGGGACACCTGAATCCCCTCAATCTGCTCCAGGGGTCAGTCTGCTTTCCCCAGAGTGTCCCTTTGGGAGACAGACAGGTCCAGGTTCAGATACTCTTCCCAACGTGGCCCAGTGCTGGCTCTCATTCTGAGGGACTGAGAGGAGGAAGGAGGATGGGGCAGGGTAAGGTGCGCAGTCATTGCTGGGAAACAACATTCACCCCTGGGAAGAAGAAAAAAATGTTTAAGAAGATTAGCTATTTCCCACGAGTTTGATCCCTGCTGCCGGCCAGGGAGGGGACCCACATGGCGTAGCAGACCTCTCCTGCCTTGCCCGCTGCTCCCCTCAGCAGTGCGTTTCAGTCCATCTGCCTGTTCTGCTCCCGGCTCTGTCGCTGGTGGATCCTCTCACCCCCCTGACCTGTACCCCAGCTCTTGTATGCATAAAAAAATCTTTAAAAAAAAAGATTAGCTATTTCCCCTGGGTCTCTGCGATCTGAAGAGCCCACCTCCTCTCCAGCACTGGGCTGCAGCCCAGACCCCCAGAGGCCACGCCTCCCGCCTCCCGCCTCTCGGGTCTTCAGAGCAGTGCAGGCCTCACACGTGGGCCTGTGACCAGCGCTCAGGGCCATCGTCCTCTTCAGTCAGCCCTTGCTCACCAGTGCCCTCCATCACCCACCGTGCCGGCTCTATTCAGTCCCCTCCTTCCTTCCATCGTTTCATTCCTTGAGCTCTCTGTCCAGCCCTTTTCAAGTTAATGTGACTCTGAGGTCCATTTCTCCCTTTCAATCTGGAAATAACATTTTCCTGCTCACTCTGGGTCAGGCTCACATTCAGTAACTCAACCTCATTTATTTCCACGAGGCGCTGAACCATCACCCTCACTTTATCAAGGAACAGGCCAGTCAGCGGGCAAGTTTCCTGGTTCAAGGGCAGAGCCTGCCCCTCCTGCCCTGGGGACTTCTAGCCCACACTGCCCCCCAGCGGCCAAGCCAAGGCTTCAGCGAAGTCCGTTCCCTCCCTCCCTCCCGAAGCCTTTCAAGAAGGCTGAGCGTCCGTGGGGAAGTCTGTCTGGGTGGCTGCTCTTGGGTGTGCTCCCCTCCCTAAGTTCCCAAAGATGCTCTGACAGAGATGTTGTCCAGAAGGAGACCTAGATGGGGTGGCAGGGGGAAGAGCCTCCTGGCTGGGAGTCCTGGGGGGCTGGGTATGCGCACAGGGCACCCCGAGATGCCCTCTCTCCAGTCTGGTTCCCTGCCGCTCTGGCCAGGAGCCAGGGACCTGCCCGGGCAGCCTGCAGCCTGGCGCAAAGGGCACGTCATTCCGGCGTCTGCATGGAGCCCGGTCCAGGCGCAGACAGGAAGGGCTCGTCTGGGCTCCGGGCCTGCCCTGCCCAGGCCCACCAGTGGTGTCACAGGCGGTGGGGGGGGGGGGGCAGCCTGACCATCTTGGTACCCCAGAAGCTGAAGCCAAAAGACAGAGGCCTCCCCNGGCGGGGGGGGGGGGGGGGGGGGGGCAGCCTGACCATCTTGGTACCCCAGAAGCTGAAGCCAAAAGACAGAGGCCTCCCCTAGTACCCCAGCTTTTCTCCTAGCCACTGCCTATGAACAGGGGCTACCTAGCCTGTTTCTCTAGGGCAGGAAAAGAAGCAGTTTCAGAAAATAATTTAATAGAGAAAACAATGAATTATATACATTCTTTACACCCAGCCTCCCCAAGGGAAACAGGTACCTGGCTCCACAGAGGCATTTAAGGGCAAAAGGATTAGAAATCTTCAGCACCCTCTGATTGTTTACAAAGAAACCCCCAGTAACTCCAGACATACATTCTTCTCCGGGGCCCATGATTGTACATGCTGGGGCAGGGTGCCGAGGAGGTACCAGCAGCCCCACTGGAGAGATGGGGACGCCTAGTCCCAGACAAGGGGACGGGTCACATGGGCAGCGGCCATATCAGACTGAGAACAGGGTCTCCTTGACCGTTGGGTCCCCCGAAGCCAATGGGTCAAGCTGCCCCATGCTTCTGCCTTCCAGGGCAGAATCAGTTTTCCGGCAAGTAGGGGGCAAACAGAGCAAACAAAGGTCACCAGAGCAGGACAGAGAGGAGGGATGAGGCTTGAGGAGCCTCCTGCCTTGTGGCCTTGAGCCAGGGCAGGAACAAGGCGTAAGTTTCTCAAAGTTGTCCCACTCTCCCTAAGTACAAAGTACATTATTTTCATGCTTGAACGATTATCTTAAAATAGTGAGGGTGGGGAGTGGTCATTCCCAGGAAGATTGGGGAGTTCTGTGGGGCTGGGCGTCCCTGAGGGGCTTTGGGGTGTCTCATCCAGTGCACAGGAGGTGAGTTTCAGTAAGGGGTCCTAGGGAGGACAGCTGCCTGCCAGCGGGGAGGGGCCAGAACAGGCCTGCCCTCTTCTCAGCGCAAAACCAGAGTTTTCATGTCCCCATGACAGGCTCCAGGCCCAGCAACCATCAAAAAGCCCCGTCATATTAAGAATCATCGTCCCAGAGTCCTGGCTTGGCACCCCACTTTGCCCGGGGCCCAGGCCCAGTGCCCCAGAAAATGACACCGGTCTTCAGGGCTGAAGAGCATTCTGAAGAGGGGCTGCTTGGCAGGGCTGCAGAGGGCCAAAGAATCCTGGATGCCAGCCTGGGCCAGTGTTCCCCTAACTCCAGGCAGCGTGTGTCCAGCCATCCTTCGGGGGTCACTGGAGAGTGCAAGCTGTAGAGGGGGAGCAGAGGCTCTGTCAGCTCTCAGGCAAAAGAGGGAGCATCCAGGGCTGTCCCCAGTCCCCAGCCCTCCTTAAATAGAGGCTCAGGCCCGGGGCAGGACTCACAGCTACGAACAGACTCCAACATCCCTTCTTTATCCAAGGTCTCAGCTTCCCAGTGCGAATCCCTTATCTAAGGGACGTAAAGGCGGCACAAAGGGTGAGAGCTGGCCAGAGGCAGGCCCACACGAGAGTGGAGGAGGAGACCGGACGGGCAGGCCTTTAGATGGAGACCGAAGGAGGCGCACAGAGCTAGAGCAGGGGCAGGAGGCCACAGGCAGGGGGACGGTACTCATGGGCCCGGGAACCCACCTTAACCTGCTCCTTCAGGTATTCAGCTCGAGCCATGAGGTTCTGAACCTGCCAAGGGAAGACAGGCCCATGAGTATGTAAGCACCCCCTCACTCCTGACGCCCTCAGAACCCCTTCCCACTCAACAGCTGCTCTCAGAATCCTTCATCCACTTGCGCCTCCAGGAAGCCTTCCCAGCTGCAGCAGCCCAGCAGCCCAGCACCTTCTGCTGTTAGGTTCCAAACTTTGCCTGTGCCTGACCCGGGCGCCAGTCTGACGGAGCACACGGCCAACCACTTGCCAAGTCTGGGGCAGACCTAGAACACCCTAAAGGAACCTGAGGCCCCCACATGGGAGCAGGGTAGAGGGGGAGAAAAGCCCCCCACCCTCCCAACCCGAGCAGGCACCTCAGCATGAAGTAGCTCCCGCCTCCGGCCCGGGGGCTCCGCTGCAAAGAGAGAGCAGGTGGTGAGGATGGGGGCTGAGGGCTTGAGGGATGGGTGATGAGGGGCCTCACCTGCCAGCAGCAGCAGCAGCTCCCCCAGGACGTGCTGGTACAGGGCCAGGGCGTCCTGCTCCCCGCCAGCTTCCTCCTCCTGCAGCCACATGCACAGCAGGTCACTTAGGGGCATGGCCTGGGTCCGCCTGCCCGGCCTGGACCCATCGCGCAGGGCACAAACCTTGGCCATGGCAGCTGAAGCCACTTCCAGGGCAGCCAGGAGACGGGGCTTGTCTCGGGCCATCTCTGGGATGAGAAGGCACAGGCTCAGGGTCAGGTAAGAGCCATCTCTCTTGGGAAGGAAGCTGCCAGGGCCCCTGCAATCGGCCAGGAAGCGGGCTTACCTTTGAGCAAGTCTCGAGCAGAGGTGCCCTGCCTCCGCAGGGCCTGACTGGAAGAGGAGACGATGGCCTTGAGCTCCTCCGCCCGGGACACGTACTGCCCCACCTGCAAGAGGGCGAGGGGCTGAGGAGGGGCGGCCGCCTCGCCCCATTCCCTCACCAGCTCCGACCTCAAGTTCTCCCTCTGGCCCTCAACGACTGCCCCAAGGGGTCGCCCACGGTTGACCTGACTGTCCCCCTTCGCCCAGAGCCCAGGACCCCTCTCCCATTCCCGCAGGTAGGGGCTCACTCATTCACCTTTGCCTTAATTGCTTCCTTCCGCTGGGCGTCCACTTCATCTGCAGAAAACGTGGGTTTCTACAGAGACTCCGAGGCAGAGGGGCCTCTGCCCCACACCAAACCCTTGGGAATTCTCCAAAGAGCACAAAGCTCCAGATTTACCCTCCGCCTTATCGCCCACAAATTCTGGATGGGGGTGTCCTCTGGCACCCAGCCACTGCGGCTGCCGCTGGCCCACCCCTGCTGCACCCCGGGGCTCTGGGCAGGGCTGGCACTCACAGTGCAGGGCAGGCACAAAGAAGTCCAGGGCCTTGCAGTAGAGCGACAAGGCCACCGCGGCGTCACCTTCCTGATCCTTCTTCACTGCCTGTACCACCAAGGCGGTCTGGGCACGGGCAGAACAGGAGTCAAGGTCACCCCCATGCCCAGCATGAGGGGGACAAGCAGCTCCCTGCCCCCTTCTCTGCCACTGTTGGAGTAGATAAGCCCACCCCCCCACCCCTCCCCCATGGCCTGCTCACAGCTCGAGCCAGGCTGTCCCCGCTGGGCATGTGCTCCAGGTCCACCCAGGGGTGGGCAAAGAAGTCCTGGAAGGAGATGCGACGGTTGGGGTCTCGATCCAGGAGCCGCTGCAGCAGGTCCCGGCAATTTCTAGAGAGCAGGGGCTGCAGCGGGAGCTGCAGGCAGGGAGAGGTAGGACTCAGGGCGCAGCGGGCCCTAGAACCTCAGCTTCCCACCCAGGGGCCCATGAGGACCACCTGCCCCGGGAAGGCCCTGCTGTCTGTGCTCGACAAGTGGGAGCCTGAGGCCCAGGGGAGCTTTAATGGGGCAAGGTGAGGGGGCAAGCCAAGATCCCCCAAGCTGCTGTGCGCACCCTCCAGGGCCCCTTAGCGCCATGGAACCTTGTCGTCTCTACCCTGGGTTAAGCTCTGAGAAGGCTGGGCCGGGGCTGCCCTGGCGCTCTCCGCAGGGGCTGAGAGGTCTGTACAACAATCTCTGGGGAGGGCCCTTTGGCCCCGCTGTGCGCTGATCTGGGTCACGCACTGAGCGGAGTCGGACTGCCAGCCTGGAGCCTGCCCCGCGCCGCGCCGTAAGGGTGGACTAGAGCCGCATTCCCTCTGTGCAGGCAGCGGCGACCCTGCCTCCCTCCACCCCGCTGACCGCAGAGGCCTGCTGACTAGACCCACCTCAATAACCCGGTTGCTCCGGATCTTCTCTTCCAGCTCTGAGAATGACCTGGAGGCAAATGGGGGCTGCCCGAAGAGGGCTTCTGTGGAAGGGAGGCAGACGGCAGGCTGGGAGGGGGCAGGGTCCAGCCTGGCCTGGCCCACTCCTGGGGAGGAAGCCTGACACCCTCAGAGCTGAGACTTCGGGCTCAGTGTTCTTACGAGAAGCCTCCAGGAGTGGCCGGGGCCCTGCCTGGGGACGCACAGGGCAGGCCTGGGCAGGGGCACAGGAAGGCGTTCTCACCGTACAGGATGACACCCACAGACCAGAGGTCCACGCGGGCGTCGTACTGCCGCCGACACACCATCTCGGGGGCCATGTAGAGAGGGGAGCCGCGGAGCACGTGCTTCTCGTCCCACGGGGACATGTGCTGTGCGAAGCCAAAGTCTGTGGGCAAGAGGGCAGCAGGCAGCAGGGCTCAAGATCCAAAGTTAGGGGGAAAGACCCTCCTGAAGGGACCACGCAGGTAGGGTGTGGACTTCGGCCCCACTCCAGGCCTATAAGATCCAAGACTACAAATCCCATGAGGTCATTATTGAAGAGCGATCACTGGGACCTGAGGGTGGAGGTGAGCAGCCAGGCTGGGTATAAAAGCAGATGTGTGGGCCTTGGGGGTCGCTCTTTCCCCGGAAGCCAGCTCTCAGCGCACCGTTGGGTTCCAGCTCCGACAAACTAATAGGGTATTTACAGATCTGTATCCCTCTCTTCCCCTTTGTTATTCACTACGCTATTTTCCCTTCCCTTGTAAATAAAACCCTTTATTAACCTTTGTTGTGTGTGCCTGCAGTTGGGGCGTTATAAGTGCCGTTCGAGCGCGCGGGTGAGGACCCAGTCAGGCAAACCCACTTTACATTAGGGTTGCCCCGTAACACTTGCACTCCTGGCCCCAGGGCAGGGCTCCTCTGCACCTTTCAGACTCGTCAGGGTTAATCCCACCTCTGCTCTGCGCATGCTGTTTCTCTCATTAGCAGCCTACTGAGAAAGCACCCCTGACATCTCCCCCAGGAGGTGCAAGGCCTTTTCCCAGGAAGCCCCCCGCCCCCGGCTATGAGGACAAGAGCCCACGAGGGGCGGGAACAGCCCTCACGGTCCCACCAAGCTCAGGCTGTACCTATTCTCTGGCCTCCAGCTCAAGTCCCTACTTGTCCACATTCTCTCAGTGGCCCAAGCCTCACACCCTCCCACACCTCCAGAGTCTGAGTCATAGTCTAGTCCCAGTTCTGGTGACAGACCAAGCCCTGGCCCTGGTCACACTGTGCCCTCACCCCACCCATGTGCTGCTCAAGTCAAGTGTGGGGACCCCAAGACAGGACCTGCCTTCTGGTGATAAGAGGCCCAGTCCTGATCTCCCAGCCTGTCACTACACGATGATTCAAGAGGGTCCGCGAGAAGCCGGCTGCCAAGTGAGCCCAGGCAGGGGGAGCACTGCATACCCACTCTCCCAACCTCTCCCCTGCTGATTCAGACGCTCACCTGCCAGTTTAAGGTGGGGTTTCTCCAGGGAGCTCAGCAGAATGTTCTGTGGCTTCAGATCCAGGTGAGAGATGTTCCGTTCATGCAGAAACTGCAAAGCACTGGCTGGGGGGACCCAGGCAGAGCGGTAAGGGGAGGCCACCTCACAGCTGCCTCTCACCTCCCAGCCTTTTAGCTGCCTCTTCAAACTGGCACCACCCCAGTTCTGGCCCAGCTGGTTGACTGAATGCTTTTCATCCAAGTACCAGGCTCCTGCTACTGCTAAAATGTGGTCCCCATCCTGAGCACTTTCTTTCCTCCCTTAGGCCCATTCACAAATCCCCTCTCCTCCCGGAAGCCAGTCTGGATAACTCAGCCCTTTAGGCACTTGCTTTTTTTCTTGGCAAATTGCTTGCATTCAATCTACCGGGCCCTGGGCTTCCCTGGTGGCGCAGTGGGTTAAGCAACGCACTATGAAGCAAACCGCAGCCACTGCAGCAGGAGTTCGATCCCTGCTGCAGGCCGGGGAGGGGCCCACATGGCGCAGCAGACCTCTCCTGCCTCGCCCACTGCTCCCCTCAGCAGTGTGTTTCAAGTCAATCTGCCTGTTCTGCTCCCCACTCTGTCTCTGGTGAATCCTCTCACCACCATGCATTCTGGCCTGTACCCCAGATCCTGTATGTATAAATAAATAAATCTTTAAAAAAAAAATCTACCGGGCCCTGGAATGTTCTGAGTTTTGGGTTTTTTTTAAAGATTTATTTATTTATGCATACAAGCACTGGGGCACAGGCCAGAGGTGCAGGGGGTGAGAGGATTCACCAGAGACAGGGTGAGGAGCGGACCAGATCTGCTGCGCCATGTGGGTCCCCTCCCCAGCCGGTGACAGGGATCGAACTCATGCTGCAGTGGCTGCGGTTTGCTTCATAGTGTGATTAGCACTGCGCCACTAGGGAGGCTCCTTCTATGAGTTTCTTATATTAAAATCCACATGTGGACGTCTGGCCTCCTCACAGGTGGGTGATACTCTGTCTCTCACAGCATCCCCATCTCACAGCCATGGGGAAGATGGGGCCCTGAAAATCCAGGTTTGGCAGGGGAGGCAACTGCTATGAGTGCCAGGGTTCTAAACCTGGGCCAGGGCACAGTGGGAAGGCAGAGATCATGGGCAAGGGTGCCAGGCTGGGGCAGAGGCGCTTACCCAACTGCTGCATGAAGACACGAGCCACCTTCTCAGGAAGAATCCTGCGCGTGTGGATGAAGCGAGACAGGTCGCCCCCTGCACAGAACTCCATGATGAGGTAGATGTTGTCACTGTCCCACTGTGGTTACAAGTGAAGAGGCAGCTTGAAGAGCGCCCCTTTTCCAGGCCCCTATGGGGGTGGCCCCACCTCAGACCAGTACCTGGAAGTCTTTCATTTGTACAATGTGAGGGTGTCGAATGCCCTTGAGGATCTCAATCTCTGTCAGGAGGTTCTCCACAGATGCCTTGTTCAGACTCTTCTTGGCCACACACTTTATGGCTACCACTTCTCGAGTGTCCTTCTGTGTGGACAGATTTAAGGGCTCTGTCTTGAGGGGGCCAGGACTCACGCCTGACCAGAAGAGCTCAGGTTACCTCTAACCCTTTACCCCTCACTGGGCCTACCCATCCACAGGGGCACCGAGGCATCCCAGCTGGCTCTTCTCAAGTCACTGAGGTGGGATTCTGGAATCCTGGCGTTCCTACCCGGGCTGGAGTGCTCCAGCCCTCTCTTCCAGAACTCATGTCACTGCTCTCCAGAATGCCCCAGCAAAAAGCAAGCCGGCCAGTGTTCTAGAACTACCCACTCAGCTTCCTACGTAGGTCAAGCCGTCGAGAACCCCGACACAGACTCCCCTCCAGCCCACCGGGGAGCATCCCTATTTTGATTCCACTGCTCTGCCACTGACCCCGACGCTCCCCCGAGGTGTCCACCCGCCTCTCCAGACGGAAACAGGCCACGTCTGGCGTTCGCTGTCAAGGGGCAGGGTGGCACCGCTCCTCCTTCCTCCACGTAAGCTTGGCCAAGTCACGGCAAACTGGGATCCCCAGCTGCTCTCACGCTGGCTCTCACTTCTCGTCTCCCCCGGTCGACCCCCCCACCCCGGACTAGCTCGGGGTGTGGCGGGCACTGGGGGCCAAGCCCTTATAAGTTTTCCTGCCCGACACCCGCCCCCGCAATTCCGGGCCCGCACGGGAGCTCCGGGGACGCCGCCCCCACCTTGGCGTAGGCCTTGTACACGGTGGCGTACGTGCCACTTCCCAGGCGCTCGGTAAGGATGAAGCCGTCCAGCCGCGGGGGGCCCCAGCCGGACCCGGCCATCCTGGACGCCCCGCGCCTGTCACCTGGCGCTTCCTGGTTTCCGGCGTCGGGTTCCGGCCGGAGCGGAGCGGGAGGGCGCAGCACCGGCCGCACGTCGCAGCGCCCCCAGCGCCGCCCTCCGGAAGTGCAGCGCGGCCGGGCCGGACCAGCAGCGCCCCCAGAGCCGACCGCCGGAAATGCAGCGGCCCCCGCCGCCCCGCCCCGCCTCGCCAGGTGTCCGGGTGCTGCCGCGGGGCGCCGCCCGCGTCCTCACCCGAGTTGAAGGATCACAGGATCCAGCAGTGCTCGCAAGGCCCAGGCGAGGCTAGTGAGGCCCCAGCAGATGAGCTGGTGTGTGGGTGGGAGGGATGCAAAAAAGATTCAAAGACCCACCTCTACCTCCAAGACCGTAAGTTCTGAAAGTAAAATAGAATTGCTCCGACAAGAGGGAAACTTTGGAAGACGAGCCATCTCAGGAAGGGGCCTGCCCCCCGGGGTGAGGGGCTTGCCAGCCACAGGGTGGCCAGATGTGCATGTGATGTGGACTGCCCCTTCTCACATCGCTAGATGCCCTCGGGCCCTGAGCAGTGGCCACTCCTAATCTTCCAAGTCCAGCAGACAGTAGGACCAGAGTTGTCTGAAAATGTCTTTTTATTTAAGCACAATATTGAGACGTAACATATACATTTGTACATGGAGAAAAAATACCGAAAAGAGTTTACAAAAGCTTGGTCACTGCCTTCCATGGCCCTAGTCCATGGCTCTAGGGCTGAGGGGAGCAGCCTGAGGGAGCCTCGGGGTGGGCCCAAGACCTGGGAGGGAGGTTTTCGCCAGCTTTTTGATAAGCCTGCTCAGTCTGCGCGCCCACTCCTGCTGCCTCTGCAGGACAGGGCACAGGTTTTCCCAGTGGACCATAACAGCGACACAGCCCTGGAGGAGTCCCCAGGACCAGTGGAAGACGTACTCAGGGTGTGGGAAGGTTAGTCCAGAACCCACAGAAAGGGGCGGCTCATTAGTTTAGGCAGAAGGGTACAGAGCTGATGGTTACCCTCGCCCTCCCTAAGAGTCAGGCAGTTGCTGATGGGAGCAAGGAGCACCAGGCCGGCAGGTCGAATCTGAGGCCGAGGCAATGGGCAGCTGTCCCCCAGGAGAAGAGGGATTCAAAACAAAGCACACCAGGACAGCTAGACCCTACCTTTTAGGAGACTGCCAAAGGCTGGGGAGGACATCTCGGGGTCACTGTCCACTATCCCTCCCCACCCCCATTGCACATTCAGTAAGTCTAAAGAGGGAAGGGCTCAGGGAGGGCCCCCGAGGACACAAGGTACTCCCCATACCAGAGGGTGCGGGGAGGCCTGGAGCGCTACGAATCTGTGAGAAACAGAAGGCAGGCAGAGCCGGGCCCACCCAGGCCAGAGGCTTGTGAAGGTCCAGAGACCATCTCAAAGTGATCAGAAGAAAGCTGTCCACCCTTCCAGACTATAGCTCGACTGAAGGGGAGCCCACAGGAGGCCGCTCCAGCTGGGCAGGAAGGGAGGACAGGACTAGAAGCCATAGTTCAGGTCTGTGCAACCAGATTCAGGCCAGGCCTGCAGGGGGAAGAATGGAGTCCCAGAACTGCACAGAAACAAAACTCCAGCCGGGGAGGCCCAGGTCAGCTGGGTCCCGTGTGTGTGTGTGTGCAAGGGTGCATGTGTGGTTTTGTGTGTCAGTCCCACTGCTTCCAGAGAGACAAAAGAATCCCATCAAACCACCACCAGAGAAGGAAAGGATGCTTTGGTGTTTTTTTTTCTCTTTTCTCTTATATAAAAAAAGTCCCTGTCCCTCCACCTCCTCCACATCAGTGGAAGAAAGAGCTGGTTCCTGAGGAAGGAGCAAGAACTGTGGCAAAACCCTCCCCGGGTCTGTGCTGGGCATAACCACTGCTTAAGCACCCATGAAAAGTGCAGCTCAGAAGGCAGGTGAGAGAAAAGGCTGGGGCCGAGGGAGGAGACTCAGGAGCACTAATTCCCCTGGAAGGCTCCTCGGGCAGCAGATGAGGCTGCGCTGCGCACGGTTCTGTTGCTGAAGATGCCCTGGGAAAACTCCTCCTGGGCCTGCTGGAAGCTGGCCCCTGTTCGGCGGTACAGGGAGTGCACCTGCGGGAAGAGGCCGGGGTGAGAGGAGCCTGCCCTGGGGGCCCATGAGGAACCCCATTATCCAGGTTACACTCCCAAAGAGGGCCAGGCAGGAACCCAAGCCTGCCGGAACCCCCACCCAGAACCTGGACCCAGGAGGCCCCACCATGTTGATGCACATCCCATGGCCACGGCAGGAGAGAGGAGCCTGCTTACTCAGAACGCGCCAGCCCAGTGCCCACCACTCACCCGCTTGAGGAGGAAGAGGGCGAGCACCGCACAGAGGGTGAAGAAACCAGCCACCACCATCATGATGATCGACACAGCCAAGTCTAGCTTCAGTGCAGTCAGGGCTGCCATCCAGCCACTACAGAGGAAGGAGGAGGCCAGAGTGGGAGTGGGCCCCGCCGGCCCCCACAAGATGCTCTCTTCTCCGAACGGCTTCTATGTCCTCACCACTCTCTACCCCAGCCTCTCTGCAGGGTTTTGTGGGCCAGAAGCCCTGGCCTGGCAGAAGCTGGGTCTCGGTGAAGGCCCACAGGTCCCACACTGCCCACAGGGAATTTCTGGCCCCTGTGTGAGACCTGGAAGGGAAGATGTGGCTGGCCGCTGCCCTCAAGTTTCTGGGTTACTCCGCGGTGGGGCCTGGGGAAACGGGGAAAGCCCAGCTGCTCGCTCCTGAGGGTCTGCCCTCTGGGAAGGACCACCACTGGCCAACCCACTGCACTGATCTCGTTGCTCTCTGCTCCTTCCACTGAAGCCCAGAGACAGTCCTCAGCCTCAGCCACGTCATGTCAGTCAGGCACCTTCTTGAGCCCCGGTGTCCCGATTCTTCCCAATTTCAAGAATTAAGAGGTAAATAAACTAAATTTTATGTGTATTTTACAATCAATAAATAAAAAGAAAAAAAAAAAAGCTGGGTGTGATGAGGTGAGAGGCTGGAGGTGGCAAGTGCTCCCCCAGGTAGACCCCAGGAGGGCAGTGAGGAACAAAACCAGGACCAGCTCAAGCCTCTGACTCCTGGCCCAGGCCCACACAGCAGCTATTAATCACAGCCCCTTTCTCCTAGGAGCTCACTTAGGATAATGAATGATGCAATCAGGTCATTCAATCCAAGAGGCAGATTAGAAAGAGCAAGGCAAAACGGAAGTGGGCCTGAGGGAGGGAACGGGCCCTCCCCACAGCTCTGGACTTGTCAGCTCTACTGCAAGGAGGAGACCAAAATGGTGCAGACCTCGCAGGCAGATGCCAGTCTGACCTTTCTGTGACATTTCCTGTGCAGTGGGGCAGAAAGGAAAACAGCAGCCATCTGCTCCTTTCTGAGACAGATTCTGAGCAGTGGCCTGTGGCACCCAGGAGATGCAAGCCAGCTGTGTGCTGGGGAGAGCAGCAGCACGAGGGCATCCTCCAGGAGGGGCTAGGGTTGTCTCTGCAGTGACGCTGTCTCTGGAGAAGTCACAGCTCAGGGTCTACAAAGGCCAGAGCAGCCACAGCAGCTGCCCACATACAAGCGCCTGTCTGGGACTGTGGAAACAGCACCGGCCCCAGAAGGCGATGCAGAAGAGAAGAGGTGGCAGTGAGTGGAGGACACGGCCCTGCCAGCCCAGGGATTCAAGCCAAGCTCACTGACAAACCCCAGAGAGTGGCGAGCAAGGCAAGACGGTGAGCTGCAACCAGAGAAGAACTGGCGACGGGTCACGGAGGCAGGTGGTGCTGGGCCAACCACCCCTCTCCCCATCAAGGCAGAAAGAAGCCATCGCTGGGGCTCTCTGGGAGCTGGGAAAAGGAGCCAGAGGCAGAGCCCACCTCCACAGCATACTTCCCTCTGTGCAGCCCCAGGGCTCACCTGTCCCCCAAACCAGGGATGCCGATCAACTGGATGACATAGATCCCTATTTGACAAAAAAATATAAGGAAGAACACAAAGAAGCTGAAAGAGTTGTCGGACCTGTGGAGAGAGAAGGAAGGAAGTCACATGAGGGCTCGGGCCCACACGGCTCTCCTCACTGGGTATGGCGTCGCCCCTCACTAGGCGGCAGGGTTGGGTAGCAGACAGAGCTCCGGGGACCGGCCACACCGTCCAGAAGGCCAGACACACAGACACCCGCCCCCCCCCCCAATAATCAAAATGAGCTTGCCTCTCACTACCTTCCAATTCAAAGGGTCAATGTTTGACCCTTCATCAAACTGCTGATGTTATAAAAAGTCTGATATGGGTGAGTGGGTGATGGGTACACCACAGTGGTGCTACCTGATGGGGGTATCCCAATATTACCTCAATTAAAAAGAGATAAATAAAATAAAACATTTTAAAAATTCCATTAGTCCATCTCCTGGAGTACTTATTTGCATTTTGTAACAGGAAATTCTAAGCCAGAGGTATAAATCTCTAAGAAAACCACTGGCCTGGGCAAGGAACAATATTTGAGGAGTAGGGAATGCCAGACAAAGCTGGTTTCCAGCACTCCATCTCTGAACTCGGCAAGCATTCAAGGTCCTGCCTGCTGGGTGTTTCAGCGTGAACTCTGAGGCACAAAATTCTAAAAGCCCTGAGGGACTGTGAGGTGGCTCCACAGATGCTCACAGCATCCAGACTCGGTTGGCACTCAGAGGTGCTTAAGAGTCTGAGGAGGGGGGCCTCTCTGGTGGCACAGGGGTTAAAGACAGCGCTGTCAAGCTATCATCAGCCACTGCAGCACGAGTTCGATCCCCGGCAAGGGAGGGGACCCACATGGTGCCGCAGACCTCTCCTGTCTCGCCTGCTGCTCCCCTCAGCAGTGTGTTTTAGTCAGTCTGCCTGTTAGATTCTCCACTCTGTCTCTGGTGAATCCTCTTACTCCCCATACCTCTGGCCTGTACCCCAGTGCTTGTAAGCATAAATAAATAAATCTTTAAAAAAAAAGAGTTTGGGGAGGGGGGGCATATATATGAACAGGCCAGATAAGCCATTGGGAGCCCCTGTCCAACTCGACCAGAGAAGCATACCCCAGAGCCTTAGAAGGGAGCTAAGGAAGTCCCCTCCCTCTTCCCCATGACTGAAATCTCACTGCAGCCACAGATTGTGTCCATAGTGGAGGCAAGTAAGGCTCCTGATCCCCACTCTAGTCTCTGGTGTCTGGACAGGGCCCAGTACAGCTCTCAGGCCCAACACTGAGGAAAATGGCTCCTGACCCATCTGCTCTTACTACAGTGGCAATGGGAAGAGAATTTCTCCCGTTTTATTCTGCTCTAAGACTGGCACAGGGGCCTAGGGTTATGGTCCTCGGCCCGCTCCCTGAGGATACTCGGTCCGCTCCCACCCATACTCCCCCATCATCCCAGCCCCACTCACCTGAAGGCCTTATAGATGGGTCGGTACCAACAAAGGAAGGCACAAGGGGTGAAGATCAGAAACCACAAGATCGAGAGGCCAAAATCCACTCCCCTGTTGGTGTCGACTAAGAACCAGGCCAGGCAGGCAAGGAGGTTCAGAAACAGAGTCACCGAGTGCACTGGGGATGGGGAGAGGAGAGAGAGATGAGCCGAAGGCTCCCCAACATGACAAACCACCCTCTGCAGAGGACATGACACCCATGCTGGGAAGGTAGCAGCAGAAATAAGAGAGGACCTTGGCTGGTACATAGGCAAGGTTAGCTCCTAGATCCTGGGACCGCAAAACCAGGGACCACATCCAGCTCCTAAAAGGTGAGGGGTGCAAGAGAGGAGGAGGAATGCAGACCAAGGGCTGTCCTTGAGAAATGCAGGCCTTTGTCTTGGCACCTCTTCCCACGAGGGAGCTACTATCAGTCCCAGGGGGTCTGGGGACGGGGCCTCCACCCAAGGAGGGGCTCCTCGTGCAGTAGACTCTACAGGAATACAGAAGCTCTGCTAGTTGCCCCCAGCAGATCTATGGTCTGTTCTCGTTCTTTCTGGGCAGTTCCCAGGGCAGGGAGGAGACTGCACGAGGCCAATTGTATAGGCAGAAGGTCCCCTCACCCCGACCCAGCACTGAGGCTCCAGAAAGCTTGGAGACCAGAAGCAGCCGGAGCACAGACAAAGCTCTCTCACCGTGCCCCATTTCACCCTTGGGCTTGGAGGGCAGGAGCGGGACTCACACATCCAGAGATAGTAGAGCATCTTGCATATCCGCTGGTAGTCGGCAGGGATCTCTGCGGAGAAGTCTTGATAGAAGCAGGGCTTGATGGGGAACCAGGAGGGCAGGGGCGGCCAGTTGTTCTCTCTCACTGTGTGGGAGGAAGTGACGAGGTAAGGCAGGCCCAGCGGCAGCACGGCCGGCTGTAGACACTGGCCTGGCTCACGAGCCAAAACAGGGTTCCCAGGGGGCACCAGCAAATGGGGCTGGGGTCTTCACGGGCGTGGAGTGGAATGGAAAAGGGTGATGGGACACAGAGACACCCGCAAGGTCACCCTGTGATAATGGACCCCACACAATCTGAGAAATACAGCTGAACAGCCTAAAGTGGTGATTTTTATGATCAGCTCATAAGCACAAGGGGTCATCACTGTGAGGAAGGAATCATGGGACCAGAGCCCCTATTCTATCAAGAAACTTTAGAGCTGGGAAGGAAGAGTCTACGTCCTCTAGGTATACACCGAGGTCCCCTGACTGCCGCCCTGCTGCTCCTCCCCAGGACCGGCACCATTCTGGACGAGCAAGAGGCTAAGTGAAGCTCCGAGGCTGCCTGGGAACCAGTGGGTCAGTGAAATCCCCTGCCCGGGAATGGCCAGGGGCCTACTGGCCTTCCTTACCATGCAAGTTGGCCATATTGTTCTGCAGCTCCCGCTCCTTACGCTCCAGCTCGGCTGCTTTCCTGTCCAGCTCTTCCTGCTGCCGGAGCAGGCTTGCCTGGGCTGCAGAGGCCACGGCCTTCATGGAGCAGGGGAGGTGGGGGGCATTCAGACATGAGTATCAGCCTGATCAGGAAATCAGGGGGCCCGGGCCCTACCCCACACATGAGAGCCAGCTGGGAGTCCCAGACCCGAAGAGTCTTGGGTACCTGAGGTCACCACAGAGGGACCAAGGCCTTACTGCCCTACACCACCTCTACCCCTCAGCCGTTACTGGGGCTCTCCTCTCTCTTCATCCAAGCTCGAGCTAGGGGAGCTATCCCTCACTGCCTGGAGTCCAGGCAAAGTCCAACTGAGGTAACCTCGGGGGTAACATCCAAAGGAGCGACAACTTCACAAGAGACTAACCTGCAGCTACAAACCAGGCCTCATCTGAAGACCCTGGCGGGTGTGTGTGGAGGGAAACAATGCAGAGTCCCACAGCGTGTGGGGAGGACGGACCATGTCTCCTTGGAGCCTCAGGGTCTCTATTAAAGCACCTCCTGCTCTGCCTCCAGGAACTGGCCCTGAAGTCCGCCTGCACTGACGTGACCCCCGGCCGCTTAGGCTTGACCTTCTCTGCCCGCCTCCATGGTGTGCTGTCCCAGCATTAGCCCCTCTCCAGGCAGAGCAGGGCCTCGGGGGAGGTAGCTCCTGAGGCTTTGTAGAGCGGGGTCCAGCCCACCACTCCAGCAAGGGCCCTGCTTCTGCTGGCATTGCTGCTATTGGGGCCTGGCTCCTCCCTAAGTCTACACTCCTTTTAGGTGTCGAGCCAGGATGAAGAGCCAGGCGTACGTGAGTGTATGCGTTCGTGCACGTGCATACGCATCACATACTATCTAGGAGGCGTTCTCCAAAGAGCCAGGACTGCCTTGAATGTGGCAGGGCTGGGGGCAGAAGCAGTCCCAGAGCTGACCTCGCTGTACCATATTGAGGGGTTCAGCCTCCTTTCCCCAAGTCTGTGACTTCAGCTGAACAGGGCCCAGATGCCAACAACCCACCACCCAGCTGAACAAGGGAGGCAGCACTGCCTTCAGTGACCTCACCTCCTTAGAGCCCCAGGACAGGGCCAGGACAGAAGCACCTTCAGAGCAGGGCTGCTTGGTACGTGGAGCAACCTGGTGCCCCAGAGGCCTAAGTCCCACATGGGCGGGTCCAGGCAGCTCATCCTCACTCACGCTCACCTACGCATTCATTGCCTACCTTCGGAAGCTTTCGCATGTAGCTGTCTCTGAGAATACTATCTCCTCCTAGCAGCATCTGTCTCTCTGAGAGCTTGCTCACTGCCAGGAATCTGGTAGGCAGGAACTTCCCGGCCTGCCTAAGCAGGAGCTGCAACATACAACTCCATTGTGGCCACACCCTCAGCCAGCGGGAGGGGCCGAAGCAGTGAGGTGAGGGCAAGGAGTGCAGGGCACTAAGCAGACAAGAAACCCAGTGTTTGGTGAACGGACGGAGAAAATAAGAAGGAAGGAGGGAATAAATGAGAGAGGGCAGAAAAAGAAGAGGAAACCCGGGGCCTGAGTGAGAGAGCAAACCAAAGGCCTCAGGATGACACGGAGTGGCATAACAGGGGCAAATTCTCTGTGAAGACACCAAGGACCCCAGCCTGGGAAGGACAGTTTATTTTTTGGTGGTGGTAGTGGCAGGGGAGGGGCAGGACCTAGGGTGGCCGAGCAGACCCTCTGCTTATGACCAACAGGGCCCTCAAAGGAGTGAGGGATGAAGGTCATCCTCCGCCCGCCCCCTAACCTCAGGGTTCAGCCACTGGTGTGGGCACTTCCCTTTCCGGAATGGAAAGCCAACGGATTCTTTATCAACGGTACCTGGGGGGTTGGTTGGGTTGGCTCCACGGAGGGCTGGAGAACAGCTGGCTGCGAGGGCCCAGGGAGCTGTGTGACAGGAACCGTCGTCGCTGCATTTGTCTGCGGGGGACACAGCAAAGGCGGAAAGTGAGAGGTTCCACTAGCTGGCCATGTGGGGGCAAAGGCCCAGTAGATGAGAGTGTGCCCCTCTCTGGGCCTCCCACTGCGCTTCCCAGCCAGCAGGCCCCGGGCTCTGGGCGAGGCACCACAGCAGGCAGGTCCAGAGCTCCAGGGCACTGCCCCGCACTCTTCAGGAGAAGCCCAGATCGTGGCTCCCAGGGGGGGTTCAGTGGCTTCCTCATTTCCACCCTCCCAGCCCCGAGTTCAGGTTAGGACTGTTCCTGGGAGCACTGCAGCTTCTCTGAGCGTCTGTCTCTGCCCAGTCTCTGTGGCCTACAGGCCCGGCCCACCCAGAGGCTTCGAACTCAGAAAGGCGGCACGCCCACCAACCTGTGCGAAAGGGTTGAATTCAGCCAAGCCGCCTTGTGGGGCACTGGTCAGCTGGGTCACAGAGGGATCCTAAGAAGATGAAGAAGAGCCATTAGACTGGAGAAACGTGAACCCTGGTGAGGGTGAGGGCCATGGCTGGCGCCCGGCCCCTCCCAGGACCAACAATGGGAAGGACAGAGGCTGTGGGTGGCTCTTCACAGCACCCCAAGAACCCTCTGCTGAATGTTCCTCTGTGCCTGTCTGGAGCTGCAATCTCTTCTTTTCTGGAAAGGGAGGCTTCGGCCTGGCTGACTTTGCTAAGCAAGCGTCACACTCAGGACACATGTTCTTGTTAGTGCCCTTCAGAGATTCACAACAGTTCATTATATTTACCTCCAGGGAGTGGGTTTTTTTGGGGGGAAAGGGTGTTCGGGAGATAGTGAATGGGGGTAGTGTGGGTGGCAACTTACTTTTCACTTTACTTTTACTTTACAACCTTTCTGTACTGTTATATTATTTTACAGAAAGCAATTGCTCCTTTTTTTTTTTTAAGGTTTATTTATTTATGCGTACAAGAGCTGGGGTACAGGCCAGAGTCATGGGAGGGGAGAGGATTCACCAGAGACAGAGCGGGGAGCAGAACAGGCAGACTGACTGAAACACACTGCTGAGGGGAGCAGCGGGCAAGGCAGGAGAGGTCTGCTACGCCATGTGGGTCCCCTCCCTGGCCGGTGACAGGGATCGAACTCGTGCTGCAGTGACTGCGGTTTGCTTCATAGTGTGTTGCTTAACCCACTGCATCACCAGGGAGGCCCTGCTCCTTTTTTTTTAAAGGGTAGTTTATGGTTTTGGAACAAAAATATGCCACTGGCCGCCAGGCCGACTTTACTAAATCAGGCACGCTTGCTGGGGCTAGAGCTGTGAGAGGCTCAGACAAAATGCTGGAAAAAAGTTTCGGCTTACTTTTTTTTCCAGATTAAAAAAAAAAATGCAAAAAATGTCCTCAGGACACAGTCTTTTCCAGAGTTTTCAGTCTTCCCTTCCCATCTTATCTCTGCTCTGCCATCCTCTTCATCCAAGCAGCCTCTCCGGGGCAGAGGGTCGGCCTACCTTCCCCTGCCCCTCAACAGGCAGAGCTCCTAGACACCCTTCTTTCCTGTAACAGATGGTACGGGGCTCATGTCCAGCTAGACAGAGCTGCCTGGGCTCTGGGAAAAACAGCGGGAGGTGAGCACACAGCAGACTTGGCCCCGACCCCTGTCCCAACGCCCAACCAAGCCCCCTCAAGCCGGCCCGTTCACCACTGTGCTTCTGGCCTAGTCGTGCCTCCAGCAGGAAGCCTCCACAGACTGGGTTCTTCAACTCAATGTTAACATCAGACAGACCCTCAGAGCACAAGCCCCTCAATTTTCAGATGTGGAAGCAGATGCTGGCCGTGGGACAGGACTCGTCCTAGAACTCAAAATGGGAGTTGTCTTCCTATTCTGAACATTTATAGAGTTTGACAGTCCTAAGTGTTTTCTTTTCCACACGTACTCATTCTCATCTTCCCACTGGAGCTGTTTCTGGAGGGGGAAGTGGTGTTTTCCCCAGGTCCGGAGCCTTGGCTAGAGGTGGGCATACAGTCCCAACTCATGCCATCTGAACGGGCCTGGTCAACTGCCCCCCCCCCACACACTGTATTCTGCAGGGGGCAAGGTAGTCTTTTTTTTTTGCCTTCATTTTTAAAAATTAATTTTTTTATGAATATAAGAACTGGGGTACAAACCAGAGGTGTGGGGGGTGAGAGAGTGGGGAGCAGAACAGGCAGATGGACTGAAATAACACTGCTGAGGGGAGCAGTGGGTGAGACAGGAGAGGTCTGTCCTGCCATGTGGGTCAGCTCCCTGGCCGGGGACCGAACTCGTGCTGCAGTGGCTGTGGATGCTTCACCGTGTGATGCTTTAACCCCCTGCGCCACCAGGGAGGCCCCGGGTAATGTAGCCTTTCTAAGCTGGACACCAAAAGCAGCCTGGTGGCTACTGTAACTTGGACAAAGTGACAAAGTAAGATTCAGGAGACCTGAGGCTGAAGAACCGACCATGAGGTCATTTGTTGGTTGAACTAGCAGATTTCTCCTAAAATTACTGGGCTTGAAAGGAAGTTTGGGACTTAGTATCTCTTCCGCTTTCAGGCACAAGACCACAGCAGAGTGCGCTGAAATCAGATCCTCATCCAAGGAACTGGTCACGTGAGTCTGATTACCTACAGGCCAGGGGACGGGGTGGCTCTAGCAGCAGTGTTAGTTAGGTACAGGCATTTGCACCTGGCTGAATGCAACCTCCAGAGCCATGAAAAGGTGCAATTTCCTTTACCGATGTCAGCCAGAAGGATTCTGGGAGATGGAGCTGGCCATCCTGTCTTGACCCCTCCTGGTTTTTATACCATCTTGAAACTTCTGGTGCTGATGCCTTCACTGTAAACCAACCCTGCGTCCACGAACGGGCTGTAAGCTCTGCAGTCATGTTTCTGTGTCCAGCTCACACTGACCCCTCAGCACTGAAGGGCCTGCCACAGAGCAGATGCCCAGTAATGAGTGAGAACATTTGCTGCAAGCTGTAGGCCTTCCAACTCTTTCTCTAGGCGGCACTGCCCAAACGTTAGGGCGGAGAGAAGTGGAGGGCACTGTATCACCGCAAAAGCCCATGGGAAGAGGTGCCTGCCCAGCAGCGCCCTGCCTGGGAAGAGGTGCCTGGAATACTGGGTGATGGGGGCGCTTCCATCAGATTGTACCTGGGGTCTTTCTGGAAGATGCAGGGAGCTTCAAGAGTAAGCTGGGGCCCAAAGAAGGAGGAAGCGGGAGAAAGAATACTGACATTTACTGTCTGATCAGTAACAGTAACAACCATATTGTCATGAAATTCTAGTCACTCCAGAACTGGTCACTGAGTCAAAATGTCAGAAAAGGAAGTTCTACCAGCCTCTTTCAGCCTGGTTCCTTGAGAGATGAAGCCTCACTGCCCTAAGGCACCCGCTGTCCCCAGTGACTTTTCTCCTGTGCCTCTAGATGACCCTGGTTATACTCCCTCCTTTCACCCCAACCACTGTTCTGTGGCTCAGGTGAGGCATCTAGTGGAGAAAGGTGACCACACACCTCTGCCTTCAACCTCATGCCAAGTCAGTGAGAGAAAAAGAGGTAGAGCAGGTAGCCAGAGAAAGGTGCAGCTCAGAGAGCAAAGGTGGTTCATCTGGGGTCTTGGGAGCAGCAGAACCCGACTCTGAATCCAAGTCAATCTAATGAATGGTAAACCAGAAAGGGCAGGCCCGCAAGACCTGGCTGGGCAGTGTACCCCAAAGCCTGGGCAGTGCCTGACAAGCGGAAAGTATCCAATATCTGTGTGGCCACATGGGTGAACCCCACTCTAATAAGAGGACCCCAACAAGGATATCACGAGTGACCAATATCTGCCTTCAGAGAGCTGGTTCATGAGGAACAGCCTCGGTGAGACAGAAGCAGTCCTATGTGTGAGGACCACAGTGACAGCCTCATGTGAGGAGCCTCGGCTTTCTCTCTGAGTCACAAATAAGTCAATACCCACAACCTCCTTTTCCACTCACCAAGTGGAGCACCAAGTGGCTTGAAAGTGGGTCAAGCAGTTATTACAAAGGCTGGCAAGAGCTTAGTTTCACCAGAAGTAACCTCATACTCCCTCAGTGCCCAGAGGACTCAGACTGACTAAAGCCCTTTACTAAATGTATTTAACTAATTATTTTAAAGATTTGTTTATTTATGCGTACAAGAACTGGGGTACAGGCCAGAGGTGAGCAGATTCACCAGAGACAGGATGGGGAGCAGAACGGGCAGATTGACTGAAACACACTGCTGAGGGGAGCAGTGGGCGAGGCAGGAGAGGTCTGCTGTGCCATGTGGGTCCCCTCCCTGCCCGGGGATCCAACTCGTGCTGCTGTTCCACGGATGCTTCACATGCAGCACTCAACCCGCTGCGCCACCAGGGAGGCCCCTTTACTGATTTATAACAAAACCTGACTGAATTCAGTTTGGCCCATTCACAAACAGTCACTCACAGTGTGGGAGACACAGCAAGACAAACAGGCGCAGCTCTTGCCCTTCTGGAGGCCAGTCTGGTAGCTGAGAGCACAGGGCAGCAGAGCCCAGGGTGGAGCACAGCCAGGAGGGGGGCCTCAGGAGGGTTGAAAGGAGTTAGGGGACCAAGGAAAGGGCAGTAAGGCCCACCACAGCTGGGCAGGGGGCACTTCTGCAGTTGGGGTGCGAGGGACCTGAGAGGCAGGCAAAATTAGGCTGCAGCTCTGGTGGGAATGGCCTAGAAAAACACACTTGTTGTCACTGGTCTGGCAACCACTTCGTGCTCTACATGGTCCTCCCGTCACTTTTCCTTCTTTTCCATCCCACACTCCACCCAAGCTCTCACCATGGGGTTTATTTCAGGTTCCAAATAGACACATTAAATACTTCAGAGACTAAGAACTCAGCCATTCTCTCTGGGAGGCAGAGAGTCCCTCATGTTTTGGGACCTTGGTGAATCCTATTTGCTCTGGAAATGAGATTGGGCAACAGGACAAGGAAGGACCATGACCACAGACTGGCCAGCTGGGTCCCAGATGCACCAAGAGTTGCAGCTGACCTTGGTGCTCTCTCCCCCAGAACCCGAGACACCATCCTAAGGAGTATGACAGAAACATGTAAACGTCTGTACCTGCAAAGATACCCACTGCAGCAGTACTGACAATAAGAGCAAAAAAGGAAACTTACCCAATGACAGAAGATAGGGACATATTTGGTATGCACACAGTCCCTAATGTCCTAAAATAGCCATTAAAAAATCACATCTCTGGGCCTCCCAGGTGGCGCAAGGGGTTAAGCACCTCACTACAAAGCGTCCATAGTCACTGTAGTGCGAGTTTGATCCCCAGCCAGGGAGGGGACCCACACGGCACAGCAGACCTCTCCTGCCTCACCCACTGCTCCCCTCAGCAGTGTGTTTCAGTCAGTCTGCCTGTTCTGCTCCCTACTCTGTCTCAGGTGAATCCTCTCATCCCCCACATCTCTGGCCTGTACCCCAGCTCTTGTATGCATAAATAAATCAATCTTAAAAGAAAAAAATAACAGCTCTGAATATAGGGCAGTGATACAAAAAAAGGGCTTGGTTATATGAATACCAAATGACCATTCTGTCAAAAGTCCTCATATAAAAAGAAGCTGACCAGGGAAACACATTAAAATAACAAAGCCTGCCAAAAGCCGGAGGATTAGTTCTTTGTTTTCCAAAGATGCAGTAATGTGACTATGTTAATTTTAATTTAAAACACACTTACACACACACACAAACATATCTAAAGAAAGGACACTCAGAACCTACCAAAGGAGCAAGGTGTATGCTTAGGTGCCAACCCACATACCAGGGATGGATTTCTGATGGCCTCGTATCCAGGCCTCCCTGGCCCAGCGCTCCTTCAGCACAGACTGTCCTTAGTCACCAAGCCACTGGCAGTTTCCTGCCACTTTATCTGTTTACTCACTACACAAGCCATTCCACACCAAGCACAGGGCTAGGACACCGAGAAAGAGTTGGGTTCCTTTCCTCAAGAAGCAAATGGCACAGGGAATAAAACTTGAGTCAGCAGTGACAGCATATGACTCAATGCTGTGACAGGGTGGGGGCTAAGCTGTCTGCAGGTTTCACTGGGGTGGTATCTGAGTTGAGATGAAAGAAATTTCATAAGCTCTAAGGAGGGAGGCAAGAACAGCATTCACAAAGACAGAGTCTTTAAAAATGTCTGTAACTGGGCCTCCCTGGGAGCGCAAGGGGTTGAGCACTGCACGGTGGGGCTTCCACAGCCACTGCACATGAGTTAGATCCCAGCCAGGGAGGGGACCCACACGGCACAGCAGACCTCTCCTGCCTCGCTCACTGCTCCCCTCGGCAGTGTGTTCAGTCAGTCTGCCTGCTCTGTTCCCCACTCTGTCTCTGGTGAATCCTCTCACCCCCCCGTCCCTGCGCCTCTGGCCTATACCTCAGCTCTTATAAGAAATAAAATCTTTTTTTAAAAAAAGTGTTTGTAACTGATGGTAGATCTGAAGCATGGTGGGAGGGGTGAGAGGAGAGGGGTCAAAACAGGGGAGGGAAGAACACAAGGGCCTGTGGTGATGGATCACGGGTGCTATGGGGTGGGAGAACTATGGGGACTACACCTGAGGGGAGAAACCAAATACTGTACAAAAATGAATGATGTAAGAAAATAAATCTAAAATTCTTAAATCTTAAAAAAATAAAAAGTTTGTATAAGTGATTTTGTTGTGTCAACAATTCCTTTGTGTTGACTTCATGAAGTTTGTCACTGGCCTGTGTTCCTGAACTATGACACATGAGTATATGAGCTCAAGCATAGCTTCTCTTGATCAACAAAGCAAGCAACAGAGAGAGAGAAGAAAGGAGTTTGCATGTATTCAGGAAATAAGAGAAGGTGCTGGAAGTTGTGCAGAGCAGTGTTGTGGAGGGAGAGGAGCACCAGAGAGCCAGACTTTACCCTCTGGGCAATGGCGGACAACTAGAGACTGTGAGCAGGAGGTGCCCAGATGGTGTCTGCCAGCGGTGAGGCGTGTACAAAGCTCTGGGAGGACGTTGGGAGACTGACTGGGACCTAACAGTCCAATTGGGTGACAGTTAGAACTGACCTAAAGCAGTTGGAGATGAAGAAAAGGGGGCAGGGTCCAGGGACCCTTCGCAGGCTGATGGCCACTCTCTGGTAAGTAGGGCATGGAGTCAGTGCAGGGCAAGGAAGCAGGGAAGGGAAATGAAGGAGCTGAGTGACGGCGCTGGCTTGGGTGGCTGAACAGTGTGACCATTAACCAAGATAGGCGAGCTAGGAGGAGAGGAACAGGTTTTGCAGCAACAGGGTGTGTGGGAGCAGGGGGAGGCTGAAGATACTGACTCAGAAGGGCGATAACTATGAACGGATCTGGTTGGCTCGAAATGCCCAGGGGAGGGTGGGAAACCTGGGTCTGAAGTTCAGGAGTAGAGGGACTCTGGCACTGGAGGTGTGCGGCCGCCAGAGTGTGAATGTTCTTCTGCAGCAGAGCAGTGGAAGAAACGCCTCAGGCCCACAGTAAGAGCAAGGTCAAGGACAGAAATTCAGGTCGCTCCGAAATGTCAGGCAAACAGTGAAGACAGGTGGAAGGAGGTGCAAGTTCCCAGTGTACAGAAGCCAGAGTCAGAAAGGACATCAGAAGAGACCGGCCCGACCAGCGCGCGTGTCATAATGTACCACAGGCCCAGCGTTTCCAAGAGACCACAGGGTCTAAGCGTCAGGAGGAGTCTGGCGCTGAGGGGCAACGAGAGGCATGGTAGCGCAGGCTGACGGCATGCTGAGGTGACTTTTGGTTCTTGGTGCTCCTGCGCCTCAAATACCTTCTCTTCCCATCTGTCAGGCTTTCTGCCACTGGCTTAAGTCCTTTCTACCACAGGCCTCTGCCCTTCCCCTCAGATCCCTCACAGCTCCTCTAGTAGACCCACAGTTCACTGCCCTCCTAGCAGACCCGCGAGTGTGATCAGGATCAGTATTTCTTAGCTCTCCCGTGGACCAGAGCTCTGGCAGGTCATGTGTCCATTTCGCATGCTCTTCTGCACACACAAGGAGTGGCAGTGAGGTGCGCTGATGTGTCAGCGCCTCAGAGGCGCTGCTGCCTGAGTCACACCCTGCTCACGTCCCAGTGCAAGTACCCCTTGTTTGTCTTAGTTAAATATTACCACTTTTCTGGATGCAGGAAGATCCTGCATCGAGTAGTTCCAAAGACAAATGACTGGAAGAGCAGGGTTAAAGTTCAGTTGTGTGTTTGGTCAAGTGCTTTCCGATGCCCAGCGCTGGCTTCAGGTGCCAACCACAAAATCAGGAAAGCCCCACATCTGGGCAGCTGCCTGGAGTCACAGCTAAGCTATGCGAACCTTACTATTTTCAAGTTGAAGCTCATTTTATTTCTTTTTTGTGTGTGGAGATACTTATTATTATATATATGTATATTTTTAAAGATTTATTTATTTATGCGTACAAGCACTGGGGTACAGGCCAGAGGTGTGGGAGGATGAGAGGATTCACCACAGACAGAGTGGGGAGCAAACAGGCAGATCAACAGAAGTACACTGCTGAGGGGAGCGGCGGGCGGGCAGGAGAGGTCTGCTGCGCCATGTGGGTCCCTCCCTGGCCGGGGATCAAACTGGCACTGCTGCGCCAGATACTTCACAGTGCGGCGCTCAACCGGCTGCGCCACCAGGGAGGCCCCTGAAGTTCCTTTTCAAGCTGAAGTCCATGGTGGTTTTTTTTTTTTTTTAAAGATTTATTTATTTATGCATACAACCACGGGGGGACAGGCCAGAG
>JAGFMF010011739.1:1498402-1544399 GCA_019455555.1 Galemys pyrenaicus | reverse complement strand
GGGTCCCCTCCCTGGCCGGCAGCAGGGATCGAACTCGTGCTGCAGTGGCTGCGGTCTGCTTCATAGTGCGTTGCTTAACCCACTGCGCCACCAGGGAGGGCCCCACGGTGGTTTTTGTAAATTCCCCAAGCGGTTGTCAGGCTGAGCCAACCTTCTCTGGAAAGTGGCAAAACCCTCAGTGTGCTTCCGGGAACTTCATGTAACTTTCTTCAAACCCAAATCACTTTTCTGTCACCACTCTCTCCTCCCACTGAGAGAAATGTTTCAAACCCCTGGGAAGGAGCCACACCACCAAGTTGATCTTTCAACTGCAAGGAGGCAACGTGTGAAAGTGGTATTGCGTGATCTTGCAGCCACAAATGGTGAAAGGCTCTCTCTGTTCTATGCCTCGCCTGCCAGCTAGCCTAATCTCCCTCAAATCAACGTCATCCATCTAGGGTGATCTGACAGAGATGCCCAGCAGGAAAGCAGCACATTTGCTGGGGGTGATGTACGTTTTAGCGGACTGCTAAAAAAGAAAAAGGACAGCACATTGCTTACTTTAGTCCTTTACCTCTTCACCACCCAACAAGACTGAATGAGAAACATTCACTTCTGGGAGCACATACACTAGAATCAGCCCAAAGCAGGGACCTGCATAACTAGAGGGTAAAAAGCAGACACGCCATAACTAATAGAAGGGTTAGGGAGTGCCGAGAGGTTGTGAAATTGGCAACACTTGGCTTGCATTTCTTGCTTCCTCCAAGGAGTCTGGTACAACCTCTGCTGTATTCTTGCAACTTCACTTTCCAGTCACAGTTCTTACTTTGCAAGAAGTTTTCTAACAATCCGAATTACAACTCCAAATACAAGGACGAAGACCTAAAAGTCATGCCCATGGAGCATGCCCTCCTCACCACAGGAGGGAGTGGATAAAGCATATAGATAAGGGCTTCCCTGGTGGCGCAGGGGGTTGAGCACTGCGCTGTGAAGCATCCACCGCACAGCAGCGCAAGTTTAATCCCCCCAGAGGCTGACCCACATGGCGCAGCGGGCCTCTCCTGCCTTGCCCGCTGCTCCCCTCAGCAGTGTGTTTCAGTCGATCTGCCTGTTCTGCTCCCAACTCTGTCTCTGGTGACTCCTCTCACCCCCCACACCTCTGGTCTATACCCCAGTATTTGTATGCATAAATAAATAAGTCTTAAAAAAAAAGAATATGGATAAGAAAGCAATCTAGAGGCACACTGGGAGTTTCAGGGCTAGTATAAGAAATTAGCAGAAATAGGATTCCACGGTTGAACAACTTTAAGAAACGCTGGGTTAAATAACCAAATAACGTTAAGCATCATCTTCATTAGGATTTCTCAGAGCCTTTAACATGCTAATAAGCCTTGTAAATCTTCAAGGAAAATAAAAGAAGTAGCAGTGGTTCCCAAAATTTTTTGGTCCTGGGAACTGAACACCTTTCGGGACTAATGTTACTCAGGACACACGCTGCTTGACAGTATTCTCTGAAGAAACATAATACAACCTATATTATTTCCATCCCCACCTACTAAGGAACAAAACAGCTTAGCTAACACTAATTTGTTCTTTTTGCCATTACCAGTACTCTCATTTCAAGAATGGTGGCAAAGGTGCTGATGTTACATGTTTCCTTAGCTGGCCTAAAAGAACCCCAAGGCAGGGCCTCCCTGGTGGCGCAGTGGGTTAAGCAACACACTATGAAGCAAAGCAACACACTGCAGCACGAGTTCGATCCCTGCTGCCGGCCAGGTGGGGGACCCGCATGGCACAGCAGACCTCTCCTGCCTCGCCCGCTGCTCCCCTCAGCAGTGTACTTCTGTTGATCTGCCTGTTCTGCTCCCGCTCTCTTTGGTGAATCCTCTCACCCCCCACACCTCTGGCCTGTACCCCAGTGCTTGTATGCATAAATAAATAAATAAATCTTTAAAAAAAAAAAAGAACCCCAAGGCAGGGTAAGACCAACAGCTGAACTGCTAACACCTTTACAACAGTGGTATCCTGGGGATGAGACCCAGGTCTGGGATGCTTCCTGTTGTGAATAAGTTGGTGACTCTGGCCTGTCCCATCCTCTCAGAGGCCTTGGTTTCCTCATCTCTAAACTGAAGGAGTTAGGGCCTCCCTGGTGGCACAAGAGGTTGAGCGCCACACTGTGAGGCTTCTGCAGCCACTGCAGCATGAGTCCCATCCCCGGCCAGGGAGGGGACGCACAAGGTGCAGCAGACCTCTCCTGCCTCGCCCGCTGCTCCCCTCAGCAGTGTACATCAGTCCATCTGCCTGTTCTGCTCCCTGCTCTGTCTCTGGTGACTCCTCTCATTTCCCCCAACCCCGTGCCTCTGGCCTGTACCCCAGCTCTTATATACATTAAAATAATAATAATAATAGGGCCTCCCTGGTGGCGCAGTGGGTTAAGCAACGCACTATGAAGCAGACCGCAGCCACTGCAGCACGAGTTCGATCCCTGCTGCCGGCCAGGGTGGGGACCCACATGGCACAGCAGACCTCTCCTGCTGTGCCTGCTGCTCCTCTCAGCAGTGTACTTCCATTGATCTGCCTGTTCTGCTCCCCGCACTGTCTCTGGTGGATTCTCTCACCCTCCACACCTCTGGCCTGTACCCCAGTGCTTGTATGCATAAACAAATAAATCTTAAAAAAATAATAATAATAATAAAACAAAATAAACTGAAGTCCTTAGAAGAGATTTCTAAGGGGTATTCCCAGCTAATAGGCCACCATGGACTCTCACAGTTAAGTTTATTTTCATAGCCCACCATGGGGGGATGGGAAAAATGACTGCTCTAAAGGCTGACTAGGTGTGACAGGCTCCTGAGCTGTGCCAACACCCTGGGTAAACGAGGCTGGGCTCACACCCAGTCCCCCACGGGCTACACCCTCCCAATGTCCCAGCCCTGGCAGTCAGGGAAGTAGACACTACCGTAACAAGGAGGGAGGGCAGCTTTCCAGGAGAAGGAGCTTGGGGGCCTCACAGCCAACACTCCTCCCACAGCTATGTGCCAAGAGGGAAAACCCAGCCAGTAACTCTTCTCAATAAGGAAGAGCCGAATTGCAGCCAGCCAGCCAGCCCTCCTTCCCACACAGGATTCCCCACCAGATGTTGCTGTTTCTAGGACCAGAGCTGCTTCCTGTCCTGCTGTGTCCTGGGGCTGCATGATGGACAGACTCTTGCTTGAATGCAGAAGTTATTTTGACCGCAGTTTGCACAATCACTTCTGGGGCTGGAGACGTGGTGTTTAAGACTTTCAAGCTGCTATTAATAGTGGGGCGAACTCAGGCAAAGTATCCTTCCCACTGCTAGAATGGGGGACAGGCTCTCTGCAGCTTTTGACAGCTAACTGCCTCTGGCTGTCAGACAGCTGCAGTCATGTGTACTTCTGGCCCTGATGGGGGGTGGGGACAAAAAGCAAATCATCACAAAGACTATCACACTCCAGTATTCTATAGCAGTTTTGTAATTAAGCAAAAACAGTTACCAGAAGACACTGGCAGAGGAAAAAGGCAAATGTTCTTCATTTACTCAAGTAACAGATGATTGCATTATGTAAGAGTCAAGGTCCTTGCAAAGGACCTGTAAAGAAGCATTAAGCTACAAGAGGAATATTCTGAATTCCCCGATACTACAAGGAACAAGCTACCCAAATTTGTCTTGTGGGCTCCGGCTGGCTAAGCCACCTTAAGACCAAGAAAGAAACACACAATTTTCTAGTCTCCTTTGTCTTTGCTCTGACCCTTGAAGGATTTGTGGTGGAAAAGCTCATGCTGTGAGTGGCAGGAAGGACCCCTTTGAGGACTTCCCCTACACCTGCAGGAAACTCTGAAGCTGCCAATGATCAAAAATAAAGTGCAAGCAGGATAAATTCATGTGCCTGCTGACATCCTGACTGAGCAGAACACTCAGGGCTCACAAATCATGGGTCAGCACAAGCAAGTTCCCTAGAACTGGTTTTGAGCAGACAGGAAACAAGAGGCAAGGAGCTTTGGAGCTGACAGGAGTCCCTGCCCTTTGATCACATGCTCTTAGCTCTGAAAGGCTGAAAAGTTTTGGTTTTAAGCAGGAGTACTGCTTCTTCCTCCATGTTTGTCCAAAACGTCAGGTCAGGTCAGGTCAGCTCAGCTCAAAGAGCCTTCTCAACTACCGTGCTGCCACCGACCTCCTCCCAAACACAGACACATGCCCATCAGATCAGCATTCCTTATACTTCGAGAATCTCGGAGCCCCTGACTTCTCCTCCCTCCCAAAGTCAGGTTTTCCTAGCTGGTCAAATCCAGTTCCAACTAGACCGACGGACAACATGTGAAATTCTTATAGAGGCCGTACTTTCAGCTTGGGTTACCTTCTCACTCTTTCCCAGCCTCTTTTCCTGAATAATTTCTGGGCTTCGGGCTAGTTTGGCTGTTGGGGGCAGGAGGGGGAGTCTTGGGATTTCCATATTTCTCCATCCCACTAGAGGTTTGCAACTTCCTCATTATGTTGCTGTCACTGCATCCGAAGGTGATTCAAGGCAGGTGTCTCCCTAAAACTGTGGGATGTGGAAGCTACAGTTCACCCTCATGAAGGCGCTTCTCTCCCTGGCGCTGGGCGGGGGGGGGGGGGTGTCGCCCTGATGTGTTTGCTGGCAATCCCCTTCCCCAGTAGTGTCCCGGAAGAGGGGCTCTGTCCCGGGAGCTAGGAGGNGGGGGGGGGGGGGGGGGGGTGTCGCCCTGATGTGTTTGCTGGCAATCCCCTTCCCCAGTAGTGTCCCGGAAGAGGGGCTCTGTCCCGGGAGCTAGGAGGTCCCATCTCAGCCCAGGCTACAGCGCCCCGCCCTCTCCACAGTTCTACCAGCTGTTAGTCCCGCCCCCCAGGCGCTACGATAGGCCAGACCTCAGAGCTCGCTCTCTCATTGGCCCGAGCGCCCGTCCCTCCTACGCCACGTCTCCGGGCTCCGGCGAAAGAGGCCCGGGGTGGAGGCCCTAGGTACTAGAGAACTGTGAGTTAGGGGCTCTACCTGGAAGGGGTTTACGTCCACTGGGTCCGCGAAGGGGTTGGTGTCGAAGGACGACATGCCGATCGGGGGCAGACGGGCAAGCTCCGCGAGCGCTCCTGCCTCTGAGCATCCAGACCCAGCGACGCTCTCTGAGTGGACCCTCACTTCCGGGAGCGAGGCAGCCGTTCTAGCGCAGGCGCAGCGACCTCCCAGGGGGCGGGGTCTCGTGACGCCACAAAGACCCGCTCCGCCCCCACCCTGCCCCCGCCCCGCCCACGGGAGAGCGGCGGGTAGGCGTTCAGCTCGCGCTCGCATCCTCTTTTGCTGTACCTGTGCGGGGTCGGAGGGGCGAGGGAGTAGTAGCTCCCTTCCCAGCTGCCTCGAGGCGTCGAACTCTGTGTTGGGAACTCCCAAAGTAAAAGTGGGACCCGGAAACTGCACCCTTTCCCTTCCCTGGAGCGCAAGTCTGGGAAGTCTGCACGGATCCAGACTGGGAACTGGAGTGTGCCGCAAACTCGGAAGACGGTCCCGGTAGCAGGGACCAAGCAGAGGGTGCTGTTCCAAAGAACGGACTGCAGGACTGCATCGGTCCTCGACACTGGTTGAGCCCTACTTTTAGACCTTGCAACGAATGCCTGGTTTTGTCATTTTAAGGATGAAGATATCCTTGAGCCCCAGGAGGCTTAGGGCCAAACATGGGATTTGAACAGGGGCATCTAGTATTCGTTAAGTGAATGAGGGAGTTCAGCAGTACACCCGTGAGCCAGGAGGAAAGTGGCTGATTCACTCACTCCCCACAAACTCACCTTGTTTATTCACATCTCCCTGACCTTGCTCAACTCTGCTACCACGGAATTCAGTCACTGTTACTCCTCACACTGGACTAGTAAAATTGGTTTATTGTTTATGTTGTAAACGTGTCTATTTAAACGGGACAAAATGGTTATGGAACTTTCTGCTTAAAACCCTTCAATTATTTTCCATAAAGGTCCAAATTCTTAGTTTGGCCTTTAGGTACTAGGGATTCGCCCCCATCTGTCTATCTTTCCCAAACTTTCTTAAGCCCATCCCCATGCATTCCAGCATTTCAGTTCCTCAAACTGCCCTGTGCCCTCCCTCCTGCCTCAGGACCTTTGTACATGTTCTCTCTTCCTGGTATTAGCCCATGCGCTCATCATCCTCAGGTTAATTCCTACTTATCCTTCAAATACAAACTCAGGGGCCTCCCTGGTGGCACAGTGGGGTAAGCGATGCACTATGAAGCAAACCGCAGCCACTGCAGCACGAGTTTGATCCCTGCCTCCGGCCAGGGAGGGGACCCACATGGTGCAGCAGACCTCTCCTGCCTCGCCCGCTGCTCCCCTCAGCGGTGTTTTTCAGTCCATCTGCCTGTTCTGTTCCCCACTCTGTCTCTGGTGAGTCCTCTCACCTCCCACAACTCTGGCCTGTTCCCCAGCTCTTGCATGATAAATGGATAAATCTTTAAAAAAAACAAAACAAAACAAATACAAACTCAGATGTCTCTTCCTCAGGGGCGTCCTCTCATTATTATTGGTATTCAACCAATAGTGATCAGTCCCCTTTCCCCCAACATAAGCTGTCGTATTACCATGTACTATTACCGTGTACTTTTTCTTCATAATAACTATTGCAGGTTTTAAGTACACACTTGTACAGGGGGGTTATTTGTTTACATCTGTCTCTCCCACCAGACTGTAAACTACACAGGGCAGGAATAGGGTCTGTTTTGCTCACTGTTATGTTTCTGGCAGAATCATAGTACCAAGTATATGACAGGTATTTAGTACATATTGGGGCCTCCCTGATAGCTCAATGGGTGAAGCAACGCACTGTGAAGTAAAATGCAGCCACTGCAGCACAAGTTCAATCCCTGCCGCTGGCTGGGGAGATGAACCGCATGGCATGCCAGACATCTCTGCCTTGTCTACTGATACCCTCAGCAGTGTGTTTCAGTCGGTCTGCCTGCTCTGTTCCCCACACTGTCTCCTGTGAATTCTCTCACCAGAATCCCCTACACCTCTGGCCTGTACCCCAGTTCTTATATGCATAAATAAAAAAATATTTTTAAAAAGAAAAAAAAAAAAGGGGGACCTCCCTGGTGGTGTAATGGGTTAAGCAACACGCTATGAAACAGACCGCAGGCACTGCAGCACGAGTTCAATCCCTGCTGCCGGCTGGGGAGGTGACCCGCATGGTACAGCAGACCTCTCCTGTCTAGCCTGCTGCTTCCCTCAGCAGGGTATTTCTGTCATTCTGCCTGTTCTGCTCCCCACTCTGTCTCTGGTGACTCCTTTCACTGTCTGCACCTCTGGCCTGTGCTCCAGTTCTTGTATGCATAAATAAATATTTTTTAATTAAAAAAAAAAAGAAACTTCTTTTGAAACACAGGCTGATTTATCTGATTCAGGGAACCCCAGGGGAAGATGATGTCCATATTGGAAGAACACTACAGAGAAAACAGTACCCCTGGCCCCCCTGGCCATGTGTGATGGAAGCTGTGGAGGATCAGTGTTTATGTGTGTGGGGGTGGGTTGGGAGGGTTAAGGGACACAGAGTCAGGACTGTGGGCCCTCACTACATGTCCCCTGGAGCTTTTGGCTGCTGTGCTCCTGGGCCCTCCAACTGGCTGCCTTCCTCTTAGCCTTTTGACTGAAGAGGTCCAGATGTCAGAACCTTTCTCCACAAGCTATAGCAAAATCACTCCACACCCACAGCCCGACCCAGCCTTTGCCTTGCAGGATTCCCGGGGACTCTCCCTCACTTCTGTCTGTGCAACTGTGAGAGGCTGAGTCTGGAGGAGAGGCTGAAATTCTGAGTCCTGTGGTACTTATGGCAGGAAGGATCAGGGAAGCATGAGCGTTGACTGCCTTAGCATGTTCTGTCATCCCATCTGACCCTCCAACAAGCCTATGGGCCAGCATGATTATCCCCATTTTACAGTGAGAGAAACTGAAGCTCAGACTGTTAAGGGCCTTGCATCTGTTATCATTATTGAGTATCCATGAGTCCCTACTTGCATCACAGCAACTCTTTGCTGATGACTGAGATTCTCAGTAAACTCTGAGGTCCTCACAGTAGTCAGCATAGCATTGCTCCTGGTCTTCTCTTTCTGACCACTTTGATGCTCTTCTTGCTCTGCTCCAGCCACACTGGCCTCTTTGCTGTTTACCACTGAGTGTGACAGGCACATTCCCACCTGAGGACCCTTGCTCTAGCTGTTCTTCTGCCCAGAACATTCTCTCATCCTCAACTCCAAGTCTATGCTCAAATCTCACCTTCTTTTTTAAAAATATTTATTTATTTATACATACAAGAGCTGGGGTAGGTACAGGCCAGAGAATTGCGAGGTGGAAGGGTCCACCAGAGACAGAGTGGGGAGCAGAACAGGCAGACTGACCGAAGTACACTGCTGAGGGGAGCAGCGGGAGAGGTAGGAGAGGTCTGCTGCGCCATGTGGGGCCTCTCCCTGGTCAGATCGAACTCGTGCTGCTGTGCCAAGGAGGTGGCGCTCAACCCGCTGCGCCACCAGGGAGGCCCCCAAATCTCATCTTCTTAAGAGATTCACACCTAGACAACCTTTGGAATGCTCAAACTGCCTCTAGCTATCACCCTCTCCTTACTATTTACAGCACTCTCTATGGTTTACTTATTTACTATCCTCGGCTGCCTTTCTTTCACTAGAATGTGAGCTCTACAAAGGTAAAGTGATTGTTAACTGACGCATCCCGTCCTTAGAACAGCCTTTCATTCTGCAGGTTCTCAATAAGAATAAGTCCGGTGAAGGAAGGGATGAATGAATAAAAACTGAGAGCCAAGATCACAGGCTTCAGCCCCTGGATTGGTCGGGGTGCCTGTGGCTAAGCTGAGGCTGGCAGAGGATTTTAATACAGGGAGGGATTTGCCCCACCTGGCACACAAGTCTCCGATGAAGCGCCGGAGGAACTACATTTCCCGTGAAGCTCTGGGGTAGGCAGCTGCGGGTGCTGCCGGGAAGGACTTACGTGCTGGACGCTACGGCTGGTGCAGGGAGGATGGCAGCTCCGCGAGGTGGGCTCTTGGCTCTGGTTGCGGCAAACTAGGGGAGTGGTGTGCGGGGGAATGGAGATAGCCGGGGCGGGAGATCGCGGGCCGGAGACCGCCCGACCTGCTGTGCCACCCAGCCCACACCTAGGGCGCAGCGAAAAGATGCATGGGTGCCGGGGTGAGGAGGGGTCACCTGCGATGGGGTTTGAACGGTTGTGGCCGCGCTCGAAGGAGGGTCTGCAGGAAAGCGGGTCACTTCGAGAAAGGATGCGGAGGGAGAGGTACCAGCCCCCCGCACCGGCACCTCCATGCAGCTGTTTGCTACACGTCAGCAAAGATCCTTACTGCCGGTGCTACAGATGGGAACTTCGAGGCCCGCAGAGAAGGGTCTCAACCGACAACCTAGAAACTTCTTTGACTCTGTCCCGGCTCAACTCATGTCTGGTCTCCCTGGGACAGTAGCGTCAGGACAGGAGTGGTTGGAAACTGACACTCTGTTTGTACCCCCAGTATTCCCACTTGCCTGTGTGGTGCAGCAGTATGGCTGGGGGAAGATGGGTTCCAACAGCGAAGTGGCACGTCTGCTGGCCAGCAGTGACCCACTGGTCCAGATCTCAGAGGACAAACCCTATGCAGAGGTGAGACCCAAGCTGTTTTCATCCCAACTTATCAGCAGGTGAGACCTAAGGACTCCCCTGCTCAGAGGAGCAAGTCCTAGATATGGTCAGCTGGCATGGGGAGGAGGCCCTCTGGGCTTCCAGACCCTACAAGTTGAGGGCCACACAAGAAGAGGGGTTTTGTCAGTATAGCTTGGGATTTCTCCTACCTTCCTTCCCCCAAGAACTTACTGAATTCTAATTTATCCCTCTTTGATGATTAAAAAAGTTTACTTTCACCAACTTTTTAAATAACTATACCATTTCTGCCCATCTAGTAGAGAAAAAGTCAGAGCAAAGGAAGACTTTAACCTCGATTTCTGAAACTATTACGTGTATGTTAATCTCTCCTGGAGCCATTTGAGAGTCGTGGCTCTCAAATCACAGCACAAGCTGGATTCTCATTGGACAGATAAGGAAATTGAGTCCTCGAGACAGAAAATAACTAGCTGAAGATTCCACAACTAGTTAGAGGCAGAACCTAGACATGAGGTTAGATTACTGACTCCAGATTGTCTGGGGCCACTACCTCCCTCTATGTCTAAATGGCATGAGTGTTTATATCCTGTCTTGGGAGGCCCATCTCAGTACTCTGGAGCACAGGATAACTGGGATTGGGGGCAGACCAACTGCTTGTGCAGATTCTTCTCTCTCAAGTGTCCTGTTTTTTCAGCTGTGGATGGGCACCCACCCCCGGGGAGATGCCAAGATCCTTGACAACCGCATCTCCCAGAAGACCTTGGGCCAGTGGATTGCCGAGAACCAGGATTGCTTAGGCTCGAAGGTCAAGGACACCTTTAATGGCAAGCTGCCCTTCCTCTTCAAAGTGCTCTCAGTTGAAACAGCCCTGTCCATCCAGGCACACCCTAATAAGGTACAGAATCAGAGTGGGGTCCAGAGACCAGGGTCGAGTAGAGCGTATGTCAAGGCCCTCCCACAATTTTTACTGGTTTTATGCCAGTCCATGTCAGGGTCCAGCCCAAAGCTAAATTCAGGTCTGACAACTCCCAGTTTAGCTCCACGAGGCCAGATGCTGGTGACACATGCTGGCAGCTATGTCTGAGTGGACAGCTGACCAGCCTGTGCCAGGGGAGCTTCCCCAAGCTGATTTCTGGGAGCTTGACCTCAGGCTCTCCTCACCCAGTCCAGGACTATTCATATCTAACGTTTCCCCACCTGGGAACTCTGGGAGAGTTCGCTTCCAGGGCAGAGCAGGTAGCTGCCTCTATCTCAAGAGTCTGCACAAGGCTCTGAGTCACACCAATGCATCACCAGTCTGTTCAGACTCTTCTAGATGGGCAGGTTAAGACCCAGAGGAGAGAGGGATTTGCCCACAGTCACACCTCTTTTTTTTTTATTTTTTTTTTCTTTAATATAAATTTTTTTAATTTACATATATTCACAGTCACACCTCTTAATGTTAGAGGCTGTCTTGTTATTTAGATTCCCTGATTCAAGTCTACCCAGCTAGTCCCCAGATCTGGCCCGTGTCCCTTCTCTGGGTCAGCTGAACCCTGGGTTTCCACACTATTGCTTTGACTGGGCTTGTTGCTAGATGCAGGAACCTTCTGCTGTTCGGCAACTGGGTAGGGTGGAGAGCCAGGGCAGTGTGGGACTGGTGTCTTGCTCAGTGAAGGCTACACCGTGACCTTTCTCTTTTCCTGGCCACCTACAGGAGCTAGCAGAGAAGCTGCACCTCCAAGCTCCACAGCACTACCCTGATGCCAACCATAAGCCAGAGATGGCCATTGCCCTCACCTCCTTCCAGGGCTTATGTGGCTTCCGGCCAGTTGAGGAGATTGTGACCTTTCTGATGAGTAAGGTTGGGCAAGATGCTGAGAGCACGCTCAACAGTCCTGGGGTATATCGGGAACCCAGGGCAGAGCTGAACAGGAGCAGAGAACTGAGGCTGAATGTCCCAGGAACTGAGGGGCGGGTGGAGCTCATGAATTCTTGGAGCCACTGGGCAGGCCTGTGAGACCAGGCCCAGGTGTGATTGCCAAGGCTGGTGGTGAGTGGTTGGTTTTCACTGCAAAGTTTGCTTAGTATTGTGTGGCTCCTTGGTTAGGGGTGGGATGGGAGGCTTCCTCCGACTCCCCTCCTCGGGGGATGCCATTTTGCCATTCCTGACATGGGCCTGACCTGGCCTTCCTGCAGAGGTGCCCGAGTTCCAGTTCCTGATTGGAGAAAACGCAGCAACACAGCTGAAGCAGAGCATGAGCCGTGACCCCCAGGCCATCGCCTCTGCTCTGCAGAACTGTTTCTCTCACCTAATGAAGAGTGAGAAGAAGGTGGTAGTGGAGCAACTCAACATGCTGGTGAAGCGGATCTCCCAGGAAGGTGGGTAGTGATATAGGCCGGGTGCGGGGCTGTGTTCTGGCTCCCCAAGAACGGCACTAGGCTGTGGGGACAGGGCTCTCCACCCCTTTGCTCAGTTTCCACTTGAGGCCAACATAGGTGGCCTGTCGGCAACTCCGTGTTTCTTTCCCAGTCTGTGTACAAGGGCTCTAGGCTGAAGCTGCTTCCTAACCAGCTCTCTTCTCTGCTTGGCGGGAGGCAGACTGGCCTAGAAACTTCAAGATGTCTTTCACCCAAGCGTAAAGAGATTTCCCCAGCCCTACAGTGGCTTCAATGGATGGATTTATATTTGGGGTCTAGAGAGCAGGAAGGAACCAGGGGATCCTCTTCTCCAAAGGCCTAATGGCCAGAGCTCTTAGTCACTTGATCCTTCATTCAGTGCCTGCTGTGTGGCCAACCCTGTGCTAAGACCTTTGGCAGTGACTGCGATGGGCGTGGTCATGTCACCACTGGGCTGGGGAGCAAATCCAACCAGTGACTCTGAGCTGTGAGCTGATGTGGCACATGTCATCAGGCCAGCCCCTTCTACAGGGGACTGCCCTGTTGTCCTTTTATATGTTTCTTCCTTTGAGCCACAAGGGGTTTATTATTATGTGTTTTCTTTGTTTGGTGTTTTCTCTGCTTGCACACCTCTCCTTTTCAGGCTCCTTGTACTCACAGCAGACTGATTATTCCTGGTGGGAGCTCCTGTTACACCCTAGTTGTATGTCAGGTGTAGCTCTTAGCACTGACTGCGTAGCATCACATGCACCCCTTTAAAGCCAGGTCTCCCCAGCCAGGGAGCCTGCCTCTGAACTTCAGCCATTCAACCTATGTAGGGCCGTCCTGCGATCCAGACCAGCTGGCTGTCTCATTTTATTTACAAACCAGGTCCCTCTGCATAGTCAAGATGACTCGGCTCACAGCCCCCTGTCCCCCCTACTTCCTTTCCCAGAAGCCTTCCCTCCCCACTCTAGCTCAGCTGAGCCGACCCTCTCCTGGTCAGTCTCCAGGACACATTCTGGTGCATTCTGCCTCATACTATCTGGGGTGACCAGCCATCCCCGTTAGCCCCATTAGAGATCTTCTGAGGCACAGTACTGACAGCGCTAATAAAGGAAAGACTGGGCTAACTGGGGCAGTTAGTCACGTAACATGGAACTCTGGGACTAGCTCCCTAATTACATTGAGTTGCTAGATCACTAGTTCTTAGCCAGGGACACTGGCAATTGTTTGAAGACACTTTTGGTTGTCAAACCTGGATTGGGGGGGTGCTAGTGAGGTGTCATGGGGAGTGTCCAGGAGCGCTGAGGCTGAGAAACACTGCAGAAGCCCACTCTTGTGCCTGGAGCAGCGCTGGGCACTGAGGTGATCAGAATGGGGAGACGGCGTCTGTGTTTCTAGGAAGGCTGGCCACCACTGAGCCGGGGTGTGACTAGGACACTCCTACCACTTCTGGACTCCTTCTGGATGCCTCCCTGACCAGCATGGGGGTGTGAACACCACTGAGCGTTCTAAGTGCCCTTGGGTACTCTGTGACCCCCAGTGGCTGCCGGAAACAACACGGAGGACGTCTGTGGGGAGCTCTTGCTGCAGCTGCACCAGCAGTATCCAGGTGATATCGGGTGCTTTGCCATCTACTTCCTGAACCTGCTTAACTTGAAGCCGGGGGAGGCCATGTTTCTGGAGGCCAACGTGCCCCATGCGTACCTGAAAGGAGGTGAGCCGCATTTCAGTGACCCCTCCCCACCCCTGACCCCCTCAGGCCTTGTTTCCCCACGGGACAAGGGGAGAGCAGGGATGCGAATGGCTGGAGTGGGGTTGGACACCCGAGGCTTCACACCAGCCCTGAAAAGTCCTGCGCTCGGAGGCTGAGCCCTGTCCTTAAGTGCGGGGAGCACAATAGCACCCAGGTGCTACTGATCAGGCTGGTGCTCCCCTGCATCATACTGCCTTGTCTGTCCTAGCTAGCCAGAGAGCCCTACGTTAAATATGTCACCACAGAACACACATTTTGAGTGTTGGCCTTTTATCTGCTCATGGATAGGATTCTGTAGTAGAATAGACAGTCAGAAGTTGGGGCTCCTCTGGGGGTTAACCTGGGTTAACCTTCTGACAACAGCGGGTGACCCATGACTGGTTTTTGGTGTCTGCCCGCTGCCCACAGAATGCAGTTCAAATTTCCCCCACCTCTGCAGGGGGTTCACGGGACTCAGGTTAGGAGGCCCAGCCCCCCACATCCAAACTCCAGGCCTCCATCGTCTTCACCTGTCCCCACTGTCCCCAGACTGTGTGGAGTGCATGGCGTGCTCAGACAACACAGTGCGTGCCGGCCTGACACCCAAGTTCATCGACGTGCCAACCCTGTGTGACATGCTCAGCTATATGCCTAGCCCCAGCAAGGACAGGCTCTTTGCCCCAGCACGGAGTCAGGAAGACCCCTACCTCTCTGTCTATGACCCCCCTGTGCCGGACTTCACCGTCATGAAGATGGAGGTGAGTGAGGGGCCACGGTGGGTGTCTAATGACAGGGAGAACCCTGGCAAGGGTCGCAGTGTAGCGTGTGCCTGGGTTGGGGCTCCTTTCTGTGAAGTTTGCCCTGTAGGGGAGAAACCCACTCCCCCATGCCAACAAGGACCGGGTAGTGGGAAGGCCGTACAGAGTGCTCCCTCTCACAGCCTTTGGGTTGTCTTGACCCCCTTCGCAACTGGCAGGCCGAGTCTGAGCTGTGCTAGCCAGTTGTTCTTCCCGTCCAGGTCCCTGGCTCCGTCACTGAATACAAGGTCTCGGCCCTGGACTCTGCCAGCATCCTCTTGCTGGTGCAGGGCACAGTGACAGCTAGCACTGCTACAGCCCAGGCGGCGATCCCCCTGAAGCGTGGCGGGGTGCTCTTCATTGGTGCCAGAGAGATGGTCTCGCTGCAGCTCACAGTGCCTGAGGACCTGCTGATGTTCCGTGCCTGCTGTCTGCTGTAAGGACACAGCCTCCCGCTCTCCTGTCAGGCACCTGAAATCTTGGCCCAGCCCCAAACCCCTTTACTGGCCTGGACTCTTTGGGTCCGTCCTAGAAGAGATGGGGTACAGGAACGAGCTTGACGGTACACCACCTGAGCTCACCTAGGCGGAACCATCTTCCTGGGAGGAGGGCTCACAAGAGCAAGAAGGGCCAACACTCCGCTTGCAGTCACACTCTCCTTGCCGCAGCTGAGCAGGCCCCTCGTCGCAGGAGGTAGCAGCTCTGTTCCAGCCTCCAGCACTAGGCAGGCTGGTGACATCTGGGATTAGCTCAGCATTAATTACATCAAGAGGTTAGGTAATTAATTTCTAAGAACAGGGTACTGGCCCTGGGACTGCCTGTTTCCTCGGCTGCAAAGGAGGGAGGTGAGGTGTGTGGACTAATGTGCTCATCACCACCCTTCTGCTCTGTCAAAGCAATTAAAGATCAAATCTGCTGGTTTTTGGGCTGTGGGGTAAAAAGCACCAGCCTTTGGCATTTCAGTTCCTGAAGAGGGCTGAAAGGAGTACTCTCTAGATGCCCAGTTTTGCTTCACTCCTGCATCAGACAGTGCCCTAGGGTGGGCAAGCCGGGCCCAGACCCTCTTAGAGGAAAGCATGGGAATGCTCTCAGATGCAAAGCTAGCCGGCAGGCCTTGCGCCCTCCAGCCCCGGGGACAGAGGAAGCTGGGTCTAAAGATGCGCGCTGTCAGTGCAAGGTTCTTCCTCCAGTTTGAGTTGGTCTTCGGGCAGGGGTCAGCAGGCTAGAGCTGGCCATGTCATTTACACTGTCCATTGCTTTCAAGTTACAAGGGTGAATCTGAAATGTGCTGGGATGTGTGGATTACAAAGCCGGAAGCATGGACTCTAGCACTGACACAGCAGGCTTGTCAACCACTTATCTAGAGCACGTGCAGTCCCTGTAGATACAGGAACCGGGCGGGACGATGGGGTCCACACTGGGGCGGGAAACCTACCTGCTTTTTCTAAGCTGGCAAGAGGCACGTAGGCAGGCATCTACCCTGCTGGTGCCCGTCTTCTAGAAAAGTGGGGCACACCTCTGCAGGAGGCTTACCAGCTGCTCTGCCACTGAGGTTCCTGATGAGCAGTCTGGGATCCTGCCTGCCCAGACTAGTGATGCCTTCCTGTGGGGCAAGAGTCTAGACTCACATAGACGCACTTTTCTGGGCTGGTGCCCACATGAGGCACCCGGGACAACAATTCCAGGGAACTGCCTTCCCAGGAGTTCTGGCCAATGCGTCTGGCCTCCAAATTTTCTTCACCCAGGAAGCAAAGTCTGCTAAGGGGAACCCATTCTAAACAGAAGTGCTGTGCAAAGGCCTATTCGATCCATGGTCTCCACTCAAACAGGCCTGAAAGTGATGCCCTTCAGAACAGCACAAAGGGGAGAAGGTGCCAGGAGTGATCAGTTATGACTACTAGGCATTTTGTTTCAGAGTTCAGTGGGCAATGACCAGTCTAGGCTTTTCTTAAAAATCCTATTGTAACACAGAGACAGCTCAACTTGCATATTTGTGTTTATTTTTATAAACTTACAGAGCTGTAGAAGCATAAGCCAAGAGTTCTGTGGCGTGCTCTAAATACCATAGGGTGCCACGCCCATCTGCGAGGTAAGCCAAATACACCCTCTCTGCCCAGGGCACTGCCACCTGCAGAAGCCAAGGACTATGATTAAGGCACTGGGCACCTTGGTGCCTTTATTGGTGACATTTTGGCCTCTGGCCCCATACCACTGGCCATTTCTGCCTGGCCTCACTGTACACTGTCCCTAGCTACAGGTCTCTGTAGCTTTTTCTACAAAGGTAAGACCGCCTGCAAGCTGCCAGCCAGCTCTGGCATATGCCTCGCAGGGACAGCTGCAGCCAGAAACACCAGTGTCGATTCACAGCAGCGCCTGCCCAGAGGCGCTTGGTCTTCGGGGCTAGTCACCCTCATACCCAGCTGCCAAATGCTAGGCTACTCTGTCCTAATTAACTCCCCAAAGAAACGGGGCCCCACACTTGGCTTCAGCAGCTTCCTGGCCCCTGCTGCCACCTGTCTGTCCCTACCCTGTCGCACATGGGTTTGTGTACCCTTCGCCACCTCCACAGAAACAAAGGCCCGATACAGCCTCTGGTGGAGGTGTTCAGGGCAGATGCTAACGCCCCCAGTGCGCACCCAAAGTGCTTGGCGTGCTCGGCACCTTGAGTTGCAGAGCCCCTTCCAGCAGAGAACAACCATCCACGTCCCTGATTCTGCGGACCCCAAGCTGAGGTGCCTCCGGTCTGTCTCATCTCCCTCCTCCTCTGGTGCTGCCAGCTTGTACAATAAAGGCTAGCGACGGCCTCCTGGACACTATACACACCTCTCCACTTTACCATCTGAGAAAAGCACCAAGATGGGTGATAATCACCTCACGGGGTGGAGCAAGAAGAGTCCACGTACTCCTCTTATGTCTCCACAGGCACAGGACAGCAAACTGGGCACTTCCCTAATCCCGACTACTGTGCCACTTAGGCTAGGAGCCCTGTCCATTCTCATTTGGTTTCTACAGCATGGCTCTAGGTGAGGCAAAACAAGACAATGAACAGCTAAATTCTAGAGCGAGGGCAGGCAGAGAAGAACGCTGTGCCATCGAGGCCATGAGGAATGGTGCCTGTGTCCGCCGTGTTCAGGCGGGGCCCTCAGGTGCTGGCACAGGTTCTTCCTTCCCATTCTGTCAGTGTCCTCTGTGATGAGAGCCACAGAGCTGCATCAGCACCTCACCCATCGCTGAAACAACTGAATAGGAAGTGCCTGATTAGGCCCTGCCGCTCCCTCTGCTGGTCACCACAAACACTGCCGGCCTCGGGTGAGCTTCAGTCCCTTCACCCAAACCGTTTATTAGCTTTTATAGGCCGTGTGGAGGGACCAGCCAAGACCAAGGTGAAGAATGGTGACCGAGAGAAGACAAATAAATACGCACGTACATAGCGGGGCAGCTCTGTGCTCCACAACCTGCTGTGCCCCAGCCAGTCAGTGACATGCAGCTGAAGGGCCTTCCTTTACCACAAGTCAAACAAGTCACCCGTCACGGAGCTAGCAAGAGGAAGACAGAGTACAGGAGTTCTTGAACTGGTCCCAAATAATTATCTCTCAAAGATTCTTAGCTACAAGCCATAAATTGCTATTCCCTGCCACCATACAACACCAGCACAGCTTGGGCACAGAAACTCTCCTTTCCCTCTAGAGCAGGGCAACAAATACTGGCCACGATTATTTCTTAGCCAATTTTGTCCCGCATACCAGAAGAACCTGAATCCCTGTTTCTGCCCCTATTAAAGTGATTTCTCCAACTGCCAACAGAAGAAAATGGCAGTATCCCTACCATCTGTCACCCTATGGTTCAGAGGGAGACCTCTGGCCTGCAAAGCACCAGGTAAGAGGTATCTGGGGTCAGTGTCCTGCCCAGCAGGTCAGTGCCTCCAGGGGTTCTGGGGCTGCCAGTAGATTCACTACACTCTTGCTACTCCCGGGCCAACAGGGCTCTGCAGACAAAGCAAGCAGGGCCCATTGAGGCTTATGTCTACTGGAGGGTACAGGAGGAAGAGTCCCCAAGACAGCACCAGCAGCAGGAGCACGTTGAGTTGTTTATGGGCTTGGGGGGAATGAGGTCCAAGTCCTCATCATCTGGAATCTCATCCAGGTGATACCCATCTTGGAGCAGCTGCCGGTTGACATCCTGGTTCACCTGCTAAGAGCAGGAGAGAAAGAACTGATAAGCCAGGCTGCAAAGCAGAAGGAACTGCTGCCCGTAAAGGCAGAGCCACACTCTTGCTGTAGCTTTCTATTCAGCTCCACGCTTAGGCCAGCCCCATGCATCTCTGGGTTATGGGAGGAAGGGCCACCTTTTCCTCACCCAGCAGTGGGTACCTGAGCCAGTACAGGAAAGGCTGCACTGTCACTAACCCCAGAGCAGCTGCTCTCACCAAAGAACCGTAAGACATCTGATGTAAGTATCAGGTTCCAGACTGTAAACCAGTGCCCTGACTGTTGCCACTGGGAACCTCAACTGCTCCCTATGAAAGCTAAAGAATACGGGGAATGACACCAGAACAGTGGGTAGGAGAGCTGAAGGATACGGGTTACAGTAGAACAGACCAGTTAGGCAGGTTATCCTTTGATGCCAGCACATCTCACTTCTACAAAGTGAAACCTGTCAGCACGGCTCTGCCAGTTCCACTGAGCAGAAGGAAAATGAGACAAGACAGGGTAGAACTTTCTTTAGCTCTTGGCTAGTTATTCTTAATTTTAACAATTGCTGGGACCCAGACGGCCAGGAGGATCCAGTGTGTAAACTGCTTCTGTTCCCCTTGGCAGAAACTCGGGGCAGCCGAGGGATTCCCGAGACAGAGAAGAAACACCAGTGGTGCAGGCATGTCCCCGGCATCACATCTCTGTCAAAGGCAGCAGGCTGCTCAGACAGAATCTTACATCCCTGTTTGTATGAGACCACCAAGGAAACATGTTCAAAAGGCTAACCAGGAGCCTGTCAGCCTGAGTCCCCGCCTGGAATACTCACAGGCACAGAAGCCTTTTGGCCTGGAAGAAAACAAGCGTGGTGGAAGGTATTCAGGGAAGGGAGACAAGAATGACAGTGTGAGGGCAGGCCTAGGACCACCAAGTCCCGACTGCAGGAGAGGTTTCAAGTCAATAAGGGAGACTTGTCTAAGAGCCACCCAAGGGAGGTGGCAGGCAGTGAAGCTTCCTGGAAGCATCTGTAGTTAGGTACTAGGTCAGTTCCTCATTACAAGCAGCATTCCAACAAGCAGGGACAAGTAAACACTTAGCTGTGACTTATTGAGAGGACTTCTCTAAGTGGTGGCCTGGACCACAGGATTTGTGGGGTCATTTCCAGCTCAGAGAGTCTATGGCCTCCTAGATTTTCAATAGCCATTCTCAGACACCTCTATCTTTGCTGGGGGAAGAGGACAGAGTAGACTGGAGAACAGACCAAAGGGCTGGGTCAGTGCCATGCACGCTGCAGGCACCAGACAAGCATCTGGCAGTGGCAGCACGCTGCCTGCAGCCCCGCCCCGGGCAGAAAGGCGCTCTGGACTTGCCTCTGCAGAGGAATACCCGGAGGAGTATCTGGATTCCAGCTCCCCATCACTAGGAGAAGAGGAGATAGTCAGTTCAGGGGGATGCCTGTGGAGTACAGCCGCAAGTAGCAGGGTGGAAAGCATGCAAGGGGCTCTGGAGGACTTGTGAAGCAAAAACCACACACCACAGAATGCAAGCCATGAGTACAAGTGGCTCCTTCAGTTGGCTCCAGTAGGGACAGGGTCACTGTCACGGACACCCCAAAACCCCCAAACTTGCCCTCTCTAAATGGGTTCTGCCGGGGAAGTCCCAGTTCCGCTCTAAGTGGGTGAAGCTAAGCAGGAATAAAAAAATTCTGCAGAAAGGAAATAGGAAGACAGAGGAAGAGAGGAAGAAGGAAGCAGGAGGGAGCGCAACAAGGAGACCTGGAGGAGGCACGTGGAGCAGAGGGACGTGTGAAGAAACTGCGCTTGCTTCTTGGTCTTGGACTGGTTGGAACAGATGTGGGTGAGAGACCCGTGGGGAGGTTAACAATGGCAGCTTTCACCTTAATTTTAATTTTGCTCTTTTCCTCCCAAATTTGTCTAACTCTTTCTAACCGTTTTCTATAAATCTCTACTAAAAAAAACTTTAAACGTATGGCAGGCTTTTGGGCCTTGCTTTTTTTTTTTTAATATTTATTTATGCATTTAGAGCTGGGGTACAGGCCAGAGGTGTGGGAGGTGAGAGGATTCACCAGAGACAGAGTGGGGAGCAGAACAGGCAGATCAACAGAAGTACACTGCTGAGGGGAGCAGTGGGCGAGGCAGGAGAGGTCTGCTGTGCCATGTGGGTCCCCTCCCTGACTGGGGATCAGACTCTTGTTGCTGTGTCACCGATGCTTCACAGTGCAGCACTCAACCCGACTGCCAGCAGGGAGGCCCTGGGCCTTGCTTTAAACCAATCCTATTTAACTAAACTTTTACTCTCAAAAAAATAAATAACTTTAAATACTTAACTTAATAACTATATTCTTTATCCTTTCTGTATTATACCCTTATTGTATTAAAGTTCCTTTCCATTAAAAGTCTTATATATTTATCTTAATACAGCGGATGGCAGAACCCATTCAGAGAGGGCAAGTTTGGGGGTTCTGGGGTGCCCCTCTCCCTGCCCTGTAACAACATGACAGGGCAGGATGATTGCCCCAGACAAGGATGGTGCTCGAGATCCAAGCATGATCACCTGAGTCAGTCCTCTAACCAAGCTGTCCTGGGGATAGTGCTCCAAAGGCAGCCCTGGAACATGCACGGAGGCCCTTGGAAAAGACAGGGAACAACCAAAGGCACCAAGCGATCTGCACTTTTACCCAAGTCACTCGCTAAGGGCTATGTCGCTATGTCCAAGAGGTGCACTTACCTGTCAGAGTCGAGGGACACCAGGTTTTCATCTGGACTCTGGCTAAGAGCAGTATAGCCCTTGTTAAACTTCACTGACCTGATATGGGGGAGAGACCAAGCACAGATGAGGCACTAGCATTTTCACAGGGAAAGCGAGAGTCCCCGCCCTTCTGGAAAAGGAAGCACTCGCCTGCCTGCCCTGTATCTGGCTATTACTGCTCCTCACAATAGGCACGTCCACACACCACTCCCCTCTTTGGCTTTTGGGGAAAAGCACACCTTCTTTCTCAAGAATTAAGACCACCCCTCCACCCCCGCTTCCCTCCACTGTATTTAACCGGAGTCCAGAAAAACTGTTAGACGTCACCTCTCTGTTACATTTCTTATCTGTAACAGGCAGTGGATGAGGTCCTGCCCAGCGCCGAGTTGACCATTCTCTGGCTCCACACTGCTCTCCATCCTCACTCTGGGGGGCCCAGCCACTCTGCTCCCCACAACTCAGATACACCAGACAGGGCAACAGTCTATCCACTGACAACACGCATTCCAAAGTCCTTGCCCTGGCACTAAAGAAAGGCGCTCCCTATTTCCACACAGTGACCCCGACAGGCCGATGTCACGGGGATCACCAGCCCGGCCTTCCACGTGAACTCGGCCCCAGCCTCCGGGCTAAGCCTCTCTGGACGCTGCTTGCGGAGGAAGCGGAGCTTGCTGAGACCTTTTCCCTGAAGAGTCGGGGCGGTACGGGGAGGCCCCCAGCACGCCTTTCCTCCGCAGGACGGCCTTGGCCAGGTCCCGGTGCTTCTCTGGAAGTTAAAGGGCCGGGTTCAGCCGAGTCTTCCCGCTCGGCCGCGGCTCCCACGCACCGGGGGCCCGCGAGACCCGAACGGACTTTCCCAGGCGAGCGGCAGGCGCCCTCCGGGGCCGCCCCAGCGGGCCCCGGCGCCCGCCCAGGGACGCGGCCGCCCGCCCAGGCAGGGTCCCCTCGCCGCGCTCACTCACGCAGCTTGGCCTGAAGGGAGGGCGCGCGCGCCACCATGTACGGTCCCCGCTTCTCCACAGCCGCCAGGGCCCGCTCCCCCGGCCGGGGGGCTCCGATGCCGCTTCGCCTGGAGAGCGGCCCCACAGCTCCCAGCGCCGGGTCCGCCGCCCCGCCGGAGGGCGGCCCGGGGGCAGAGGCCTGCGCCGCGTGCCCGCCGGCTTCCGCGGTCGCCATGGCCTAGCCCAGGCCCCGCCCCGCCTGCCGGAGCCCCGCCCACTGACCCGCCCGCTCGGCCGGAGCGGGGCGGTCTCTCTGGGCAAGATGGCGCCCGCAGGCTCCCGCGGCCACCGCGGCCCGCCCCGCGCCGCCCCGCCCGCAGGGGGGTTGGGCCAACTGTTCCGCCCTGCCGGGGCTTGTGGGTCGTTTTGCTCGTTCCTTTCCTGGACGCTGCGGGACTTGCGACCCCTGGCAGCCTGGGGCTGTCGCGACCAAGTCGACCTTATTTCTGGAGCTCCACTGCTGCGCGCTGGCCGGTGGAGCCCTCCACGCCCCGGCGCGCGCACTCCGCGCTAGGCCCCTCCTCACAGCGGGAGTTCCCAGGGCGGGCCCCGGGGGACCTGGGTTGAACCGAAAACAGTTCCCGAGAAAAGGCTGCATTAGCGCCTTTGGGCAGAAAAGGTAACAAATTCAATCTTCCCTTGTGGCGCAAGTGGTTAAGGCGTTGCAATATGAAGCAAACCGCAGCCACCGGCAGCACCAGTTCGATTCCCGCCGGTCTGGCCAGTATGCTGACCCAAAAGGTGCAGCAGACCTCTCCTGTCTCGGGTCGCTGCTCCCCTCAGCAGTGTATTTCACTCAGTCCGCCTGTTCTGTTTCCCACTGTCTTTGCTGGGTCCTCTCATACCTCCCCCTCCGCACCTCTGGCCTGTACCCGTTCTTGTATGCATACATAATAAATCTTTTAAAAAAAGGTAACCCGAGATAAAGGTTCAAGGACTCTGCCGAAATGACACTAGAAGCCGTGCCTCGGCTGATGGATCTAATGCCAAACCCACATTATTTCCTAGTCCAAGCGGTGTCTTGAATGAGGTCCGACCTCCAGGCCTCAATTTTCACATTTTATTTAACATGACATGTTGATTCCTGTCTTAAGCGACAAACGGTAAAAAGGCCCCTGAAAGGATGAAAGTGCACTGAGCCTGTGTGTGGCAGAGCAGATCTATCCCTGCTCTTGGCTTTTCTGGCCCCCAAGGGACGTGTGCTTGTGGCTGGCTGGAAAGCAGCACCAGATCCTTGTAGGACTTGCCAAGTCTCAGGAGGCAGTCCGGAGGCAAATCTACTGACCCCCAGAGAGCAGGTCTACAATGTGTGACTTCTCAGCCCCCGTGGGCCACCCAAACAAGCAGAACCATGCTCCGGCAGAATGGGAGAGAATAATACAGGGTTGGAGTTTTTGTATAGTGAGAAGTGCTAGTAACTGCCCATAGTTTGCATTCTCTTCCCCCCCCCCTTTTTTTTTATTTCTAGAAAGAGCAATTTTATGAGAATCAGCTTAATCTCTAATCTTAATGACCTCACAATGAAGCTGGTAGTATACCACTGTTATGCGAATGAGGGACAGACTAAGTCATTCCTTGGGTAAACCTAAAATTTGGACCCAGGTCCATTTGGGCTCTAAAGAATTGATTTTTTTTCACCTGGCTATGCAGCCGGTGCATCTGGAGACCTCACCAAAGGCCAAAAAAGTGATGAAGATCCACTTGATGTCACACCCCCAGAACTTGTAGCAAGTTTGAGTGCCTTTCTCCACCACCTCTTTCCTCTCCCTCCTCCCCCACCCCCAATCTCACATCATTAGTGCTCAGGTAATTGCTGTTTGAACATGGACCCTGAGTCCTGATTATTTGCTCTGTCACTTACTGGCATGTTATTTAATCTTTTTACATGTTTCTTTAGCAAAAAAAATTTAGTATCAGGGCCTTCCTGGTGGCGCAAGGGGTTGAGCATTTCACTGTGGAGCTTCCTCAGCCTGTAAAAGTAGGTTAGCATGAGAACGGTCATCTTAAACTCCAAGAAGCCATTTCATTGAATACCAGTGACTTGGGGAAGGGGAAACTAGGTAATCTTGAGGCACCAGAATGTTGGGGAGGGGGACTTGGGGAAGAAGGAACTAAGTAATCAGGAAACGGGAGGTCATATCTTAGGGACCAGATGTTTGGCTGAAAAGCTTATCTTGTCAGATGGCACAAAGCAGAAAAATGTATAGCTATGGAAAATTACTGTGAGTTGGATGTTTTGGAAAATGCTATATAATCCCTTGTCTTTGAGTGCTTGGGGTCCTTGTTGAAACCCGCTGCGTTGGGCATATACTTGGACCCCAGCTAACTGGAAATAAAACCTTGTTGTGTGACTTGCATTATCGTGAGTGTTCTCTGTCCATTTGAGGGGAGGTCAATACCAGACTCTTAACAAGCCACTGCAGTGCAAGTTCTATCCCCAGCAAGGGAGGGGACTCACATGGCGCAGTAGACCTCTCCCGCCTCGCCTGCTGCTCCCCTCAGCAGTGTATTTCAGTCTATCTGCATGTTCTGCTCCCCACTCTCTTTGGTCTTTGGAGAATTCCTCTCACCGCTACTCCTCTGGCCTGTACCCAGTTCTCTGGCCTGTACCCAGTTCTCGTATACATAAATAAACTTTCAAATAACAAAGGAACTCTAGGCCTGGGAAGTATTTTAGAGATTATATAGACCAAGCTCATTTTACTAATGAAGAAATCATGATTGCCAATTGGGTTTGGGGAGTTCTTCATCATTTAACATATTCACTAGAAACTTAAGAAAAATACTCCCCAAAACAAAGGTTGTATGGAATGCATTTCCAGGACTGTAAGTGCCTTTACAACATATGGGCACAAAGCCCCTCTCTCACCCTTGCCACTCAGACCCAAACCACATGACTGCTCACTCCCCTGCTGGGTCTTGAGTCCTCAACTCTTCCAGTCAGAAAAGCTTTGTTCGTATTTCCTGTTGGTGGCAAGTACTCTGCTAGGCGCTGCACCTAATGCTGAATAGGAAAGTTAAGGCAACTTCCAATCAATCTCTTGTTCCCATCTTGTTTCTTCTTTGTCGTTGGAGGTGGTAAGTAATGGGGAGGTAAGGGGGTTTCTTGGCTTTCAGGAGCAGAGACCACCACCCTGCTTTTAGGCGTTTCTGTCCCTACTGGAATCATATCCTTTATCCTCCATCCAGATCACGGGAATTCCACCATTCCCTAACTTTTCTTGGTTCTGGAGCACCGCTTGAGAACTATGGTTCTTCCTTTAGGCAAGTATTTGGGAATAGGCATAAGGAAGGGATGGGGATTATGATGACTTTTTTATTCTGCTACATCCCTCTGTGGATCTGTGCTCCCCGATGTCACCAGGTTTCAGAATCTGGCCATAGACTTCTTCCATTATTCACAGAACTCAGATGGGTAAATGATAGATGAAGCCCAAGAATGTGCAGGTCTTTCTGTGCTCCCATGTTGTCAGCCCCACTTTTGTACAATTAGTTCTTATCGCCTTTCTTGAGAGTCGAGATTTTCCCCAGTGCTCAAGATAGCCTCAAATGATGTCATATCCACTTCATATATGTATAAGGAAACAGCATCACAGAGTAACTGACTTGAGTAAGGCCACAAAGTTGTAGAGGTCAAATGAATCCTATCTACCTCAAAAATCTTTTTTCCTGTCAGTCAGGTCTGTCTATTGTTAAGGACTGAAGCTCATCTTCCCCAAATTCCTATGTTGGAACCCTCATGCCCAACGTGACTGTATTTGGAGACGGACTCTTTACGGAGATGACTAAAGTTAAATGAAATCATAGGATGAAACCCTGAACCAATAGGACTGTTATCCTTTTTTTTTTAATTTAAAGATTTATTTATTTATGCATACAAGAACTGGGATGCAGGCCAGAGGTGCAGTGGGTGACAGGATTCACCAGAGACAGAGAGGGGAGCAGAACAGGCAGATCTACTGAAATACACTGCTGAGCGAAGCAGTGGGCAAGGCAAGAGAGGTCTGCTGCACCATGTGAGTCACCTCCCTGGCCGGGAGTGCTGAATTGGCTGCGGATGCTTCATAGTGCTGTGACTTAACCCCTTACACTACCAGGGAGGCCCAGGATTGGCATCCTTTTAATAAGAGGATGAGATACCATGAATTTCAGGCCTTTCTGTCCATACTGGAGACACCAGGAATTCCTGGTGCCTCATCCTTTATGGAACGAAACAGTTGTCTGCAAATCAGGTAGAGAGGCCTCACCAGAAACCAATGCTGCTGACACATTGAACTTCCAGCCTCCACACTATGAGAAAACAAATTTCTGTTGTTCATGCTGTCCAGTCTGTGGTGTTCTGTTATGGCAGCCCTAGTACACTAACACTCTGCAAGTTTTCATAGAGCAGCATGCAGAAAACACTTCCAGAGCATAAGATGTACTCTAACAGACTCCTTTTACAGTTTTTAAAAGGCCAGCCCAAAGCTGTGGAGAACCCAGCCTGGCACAGAATCCCATCACTGTTTTAGAACCAATTTTCCCAACACAGGAAAATGATGCAAAGCTGGACAAAGCAAACAATGTGGCTATAAAGTATAAGATGGAACTTGTGCTGCTGACAAGCTTCCTGGCATCTGGTTTAACAACAGGAAAAACTGGTGGCAGCTAGCAGAGCTTAGAAAAGAATGCTAGGCTTATGCCATTTTGCCAAACACCACGACCACAAAATTGATTACAATAAGACTTAATCTTACTAATCTTTCATTCTCATGATAATCTTGCAAAGTAGTTCCCATTTTCAGGTAAGAGGACCCAAGTACATAGAGAGTAAGGTAACACCCATAGATATCTGGCTGCTGTGTAGGAAACTAGGACTTGAACACAGGTCTGATGCCAGACCCCGTTTTTCTACCTTATTCGTAACATTCTGTTGCCTTCCATCAACTGATAGGTAGATGTAATATTCTCTTGCGGGAATACAGTTGGAATTTCTTATCGTGTGTGTAGTATTCTTACCAGTCACTTACGTGGATTTTTAACAATCAGACACAAACTGCAGAACATTCTACAATACCACTGGCTTGGCCTCTTCAGAAAAATTTTATGCCAAACTTCTAGAAGCATATCAACAGTATTGTGGCATAGGGACAGTATTGGTATACAGGACAAGTCCTTATTCTTAGATGTATATAGGTGTCATGTTGGCAACTTTCTCAAATGGTTGTGAAAAAATGTGTATTATTACATATAAAACAAATGTGGCCAACCATTACTTTGTCTGAAATGCTGGAGTTTTTAAGTTGATTCCACGATACTGAACCTCAGATGTTATTTATAGTAATAGCCATCATTTATGTAATGACTGTTCTATAGCAAATTTTTTATTTTTTTTTTTTGGGAAAATGAAAAGTAGGGAGAGAAAGAGACTTCTGTTAGGGCAGAAAAACATATTCCTCTTCTCTAAACTGTGGGTACTGTCTACTTTCTTTAATGGAGCCAGAATGCAGTGTAAGAGACATACCTATTTTCTCTAGCACAGTAAAACCAATGTGACTGATGGGAGGGCAGAGGAGTATGAGAAGGGGAGGCACAGACAGCATTGGATGGGAGTAAATAAGCTACCCTAAGATTTCCCTAGGGGGCCTCCCTGGTGGTGCAAAGGTTAAGTAAGGCGCAGCACTATGGAGCTATCTGCAGCCACTGCAGCTTAAGAACGATCCCTGGCCAGGGAGCTAAACCACATGGCGCAGCAGACCTCTCCTGTCTCGCCTGCTGCTCTCTTCAGCAGTGTGTTTCAATAGATCTGCCTGTTCTGCTCCCTACTCTGTCTCTGATTAATCCTCTCAAACAACACCCCCTCCCCAGCCCCTCACCCTGCTTGTATCCCAGTTCTTTTTTTTTTTTAAAGATTTATTTATTTATGCATACAAGCACTGGGGTACAGGCCAGAGGTGTGGGGGTGAGAGGATTCACCAGAGACAGAGTGGGGAACAGAACAGGCAGATTGAAGTACACTGCTGAGAGGAGCAGAACAGACAGATCAACCAAAATACACTGCTGAGGGGAGCAGCGGGCGAGAAAGGAGAGGTCTGCTGTGCCATGTGGGCCCCTCCCAAGCAGGCAGCAGGGATCGAACTCGTGCTGCAGTGGCTGCGGTTTGCTTCATAGTGCGTTGCTTAACCCACTGCGCCACCAGGGAGAGCCCTATCCCAGTTCTTATATGCATAAATAAATAAATCTTAACAAAAAAAAAAGATTTATCTAGGAAGACAGGCCACCAAAGCACATCCTCAAGACTATCTCAGTGGCTACTTTTAGACTTTATTTCACCTGTTTAGGGAAGATGATCTGGTTCTACAGACAACCAATCCCCTAAACCCAGATTATGTGGTGGCCCTGTCAAAAATGAAAATTCTAAAATGGTGACTTTTTAGCCTAATTTTACTAACCAAATATGCTTATGTAGCCGACTTTCATGTCAGATAGTTAGCAGAGAATCAGAGATTATCTCACCTAAAACAGTAACAAAGTCATGACACCGCTAAAACCATAGCAGCAGAGCGGGCCATCTCCTGCTTTGCAATGCAAACACATGGGACAATACCTGATTTCACTTCAGATACATTTCCCTTTTATTGAAGTTCATGTCACCACTATATGGTTTGGAACGCAGTAAAGGAAAACGTGTTGAAATAAGGTAATATGTTATCTTCAGCATTTCCAGGTGATTGTTTACATCAAGTAGCAGTATGAAGTTCTTGGGAAGCCCATCTGTAAGAGAAAACATGAAGATTTAACTATGAAAAAATGATGAAAAGATAGAAATCTTTTCTAAAGGATTCTTTAGAGCAACAGCACAAGGAGATCCACTAGCTCTAGAAAGCAAACTAAGCTCTTACATGTCTACAAGCTCCTGTGGCTTATTATTTATACCCCTGGTATTTACTGGGGTAGTCTTTTTTCCAAAAACAACTAGTTGCCTTTTAAAAATAATTTCTAGAGAAATATAATGTTACTACAGGCTACATATTATATATAACAAAAATGTGGATTCCTTGGAAAAATAACTGATAAAGTGAGAATGTAACCCAAGTGTCAGAGAGCCTCTTAAGAGTCCATTATAGAATAGGAATCATAGGAAAGAGCTTCAAAAATATAACTAGGGGGCCTCCCTGGTGGTGCAGGGGTTAAAAACATAACGCTATCAAGCTATCAGCAGCCACTGAGGCATGAGTACAATCCCTGGCCAGGGAGCTGACCAACATAGCACAGCACAGCAGATTTCTCCTGCCTCACCCCTGCTCCCCTCAACAGTGTATCTCAGTCAGTCTGCCTGCTGTGTTCCCCACCGTCTCTGGTGAATCCTCTTACTCCCTTGCACTTCCGGACTATACCCCAGTTCTTGTATGCATAAATAAATAAATATTTAATATATATATAAAATATATAGTATATGGTGAGGGCCAAGCTACTTGTGCTGTGTGACAAAAGTCCGGCATAAGGGACACCCCTGAAAAATCAGGAGCTCCGAAGCTGGCCCCTGCTGGATTCCATTTTGTCCTGGCTAACCTGATAATCATAGGCTCATGATATGTGCTTCCTGAAAAATAACCCAGTGGAGGGTTGTAAAATTGATTGCTGCTGTGCATTTGATGGCAGTTGTTTTACAAAAAAATTCAAGAAGTGGACAGTTTTCTCAAAGCCCAACCATTTACCATGGGAAACTAACCTAGGGAACCAAAACAAGACCCCTGAGTCTTGGCCCATTATGAAAGGCTATGTGCCTCCCAGGTGGCTCTGCCTTTCTCAGTTGATAAACAAATCCCTTGTATCTGTCCTGCCCTCCTCCCCATTTCTCTGCCACCATTACACTGAGGGGATTCCCTTAATATTAAAAAAACATTACTGAATAATTCTCGGTTTAGAGTAAGTTGGGGTTATGGGTTTCTTTTAGGAATTAAATAATAGGATGTAGGTATAATGTAGGTTTTAATATTATCCTTTTATTGGAGGCCTGTAGTAGGACAAAGCAGTTAACAGTGTTGGGACAAAGTTGTTATGTTTGCTCTAATGTTTGGCTTACCAATGAATACATGTTGTTTTGCATACTGCTGGGAAAAACATGTTTTGAGTTTGGCTAGGAAAAAACACTGGTGGGAGGTGGTGAAGACCCTCAGTTGTTAACAAAAATGTAACAAATGTTAGCTTGCCATTTGTTTGTAATGTATAAACAAAGATCTGCTGAGACACTCAGGGGAGGATGTTGGCATCATAGAAGGAGTGCTGTGTTTGCTGTTTTCTCATTCCCCTCTCCCCTTTCCGTATACATCCCAGATGCTGTCTCATCCTGTGGGGACCCTGGTTCGTTGCCGGAGCTGGTCTGTGGCAATTATATATAAAATATATATAAACTAGGAAGTATTTATATATAAATTTATAAATTTGTTAATATATATATAAACATAAACTAGGAAAACCTCTGTTCTGAGTACCTAATTTCCTTGAAGTATTCACAGGAACCTTTAACATACATACACACACACACACACACACACCATCTATTACAAAGATGAGCTATCTGTCTCCAGGGATGTAATGGTAATAGCATGGGGATGGACAAGGATAATATTCCTCCTCCAAAGCAAGTTTTAAAAAGAGAGTATCAAAGTGGACTGTAAAACCTCAGTGAGCAGGAAGAATGCACGCAGAGATCCTCTGAGTTCTAAAATTCTTAAATAAATCATTTTGGTAAGTGTTCACTAATGGTATCTTAGACTTACTGGTTCTTTATCCTGTGAGGGACCTGGTATGAGCTCCTTAAATAATTTTGGGTCTACTTTTATCAAAAATTTCATAATTTAATTCCACCTTTTAAACATAAATTTCCTACCTATGACTCAAACTATCTCACTGATACACACAATGAAAGTATGCAAACACCTGAGAAACTAGAGGAGATGAATTAAGGACAATTTTTAAAGTTTTTTATTTTTGTCTGAAAGAACCAGGGTGTAGATCAGAGGTGAGGGGGGTGAGAGGATTCACCAGAGACAGAGTGGGGAGCAGAACAAGTGGATCTACTGAAACACACTGCTGAGGGGAGGAGCGGGCAAGACAGGAGAGGTCTGCTGCGCCATGTGTGGGTGTAATCGTAATAGTATGTGTATGTTACTACCTGCTTATTTGCTCAAAAGTCCAGTGCCTTGTCTAAAGCCCAGGAGTGATTAGAGGGAAACTTAAGTTACATTCCTGTTCAACTCCAGTCTGAAGTTAGAGGTATAGTTTGTGAATTTAAAAAGCAAAAACAAACTTGTTACTTTCAGGAAGCAAATCTTCTATTTAAGCCTCATTATTTACCTCTGAGAAATAAAAGCATGGTCTTAGTGCATCAGTACCAAAATGCCTATATAAGGTATGTAATGTAGTAAGAGCCGTGAGCTCTGGAGGCAGGCTGCCTGGCTTCAAATGTTCCACCATTAGTTAGTTGTATGGCCTTTGATAAGATGCATCTGTTACCGCATCAGTAAAATGGGGATGATTTTATTTATTTTTTTTTAAAGATTTATTTATGCATACAAGCACTGGGGTACAGGCCAGAGATGTGGGGGTGGTGAGAGAATCCACCAGACAGAGCAGGACACAGAACAGGCAGATTGACAGAAACACACTGCTGAGGGAGCAGTGGGCAAGGCAGGAGAGGTCTCCTACGCCATGTGGGTCACCTTCCTGGCTGGCGGCAGGGATCGAACTCGTCCTGCAGTGGCTGCAGTTTGCTTCATAGTGCATTGCTTAACCCACTGCGCCACCAGGGCGGGCCCAAATGGGGATGATTTTAACAACAGTAACTACCTCACAGGATTATTTATGAGGATTAAATGAGTTAATATTTATAGAGCATTTAAATAATGCCTGGCTGCAGCAGACCTCTCCTGCCTCGCCCGCTGCTCCTCTCAGCAGTGTTATTTCAGTTGATCTGCCTGTTCTACTCCCCACTCTGTCTGGTGGATTCTCTCACCCCTGTATCTCTGGCCTGTACCTCAGTGCATGTATGCATAAATAAATAAAATATTTAAAATAAATAAATAAATAAATAATGCCTGGCACACAGTAAAAGTCATATACACTGTATGTAACTGTTAAATGAAAATATGAATTATTGCTAACTACTGCTTATACATTTCCTGGTTCTTTTTTTTTTACAAAGGATTTTCTGCACCTTGCTCACCATATTTGGGGCTGCTTTGGACTGCTTTTATCATCCAATCTGTCTTTTCATAGATAATGATATCAAATAAGCTTTTATTATTAGTGAATATTTACTTGGGCTCTTCTTTTCTAGCTTGGTCACACAAAAACAAAGGCACTGCTGCTAAAAAATGAATAGATGTTAAAAAAAAAAGATAAAAAGCAGGCATACTTGGGCCTCCCTGGTGGCACAGTGGGTTAAACAACACACTATGAAGCAAACCGCAGCCACTGCAGCACAAGTTCAATCCCTGCCACCAACTGGGGAGGGGACCCACATGGCGCAGCAGACCTCTCCTGCCTCGCCAGCTTGCTGCAGCCCTCAGCAGTATGTTTCAGTCAGTCTGCCTGTTCTGCTCCCCATTCTGTCTCTGGTGAATCCTCTCACCCCCCACGCCTCTGGTCTGTACTCCAGCTCTTGTATGCATAAATAAATAAATAAAATATTGGGAAAAAAAAAAAAAAAGCAGGCATACTGAATGCCTTGTATGCAGTGGATGACCTCTAGGCTAGGGATGGTTAAAGGGCTAGCATAAGGAAAAGGTACAAAAGGTACATAGAAATCTTCAATTCTATGTGAAACCAGTCATTTTTTGGGGTGGGAGGGGACTAAAGCATATCTGTGGCAAAATAATACCTGAAAACCTGGGTGTACTTACATGTGTCCTCTATACTATCCTTTATGCTTAAACTACCTCATGCAGATTTTTAATGAGAGGCTTATTTGCCTTTACACTAGTAAAAGAACAATTCTATTCTTAAATTCATCATTGGTAATCTCTAAATTTCTAAGATCACATCCTCTAACAAGGTTGTTTATTAAAAGGTTTTGTCCTGTCGAGACTCTGAAATGTCACTCACTTATCCCTTCCTGGAGTGTTTCCTGCCTTATTCAGTGCTATGTTGCTTACCCATGGGATTTACACTTTGTCAAGGCCCAGTTCCTCTGGAGTGGAGATTCCTAGTTCATTTAAAGTTGGTCTAAGTTCCTGGATGACATAGGGGTAGATGTCCTTATGCGGTCCTGCTTTATCCTGATGGAAAAGAAAATGTTCATGTTCAGCTCTCTGAAAAGTCATGTCTATTAACAAAATGAATTTGAGAATGTTTTTAGTCATATACAAAGGCTAGTAGAACAAAATACAATTCATTTTTTTTAAACATTTATTTATTTATGCATACATGTACTGGGGTACAAGTCAGAGGTGTGGGGGGGTAGGTGAGAGGATTCACCACAAACAGAATGAGGAACAGAACAGGCAGACTGACTGAAATACACTGCTGAGGGGAGCAGCGGGTGAGGCAGGAGAGGTCTGCTGCGCCATGTGGGTCCCCTCCCTGCTTAGGGATCAAACTTGTGCTGCCGTGGCTATGGATACTTCATAGTGCGGTGCTTAGCCCTTTGTGCCACCAGGGAGAGCCCTAAAATTCTTCTATTTTTAAGTTGAAATATTTGTTGAATAGAGAATTGTTTACATTGGAACTACTCAAGGTAGGTTTTAAAAATGCCTTGAGAAGGGCCTCTCTGGTGGCATAAGGGGTTAAGTCGTGGCACTATGAAGCTACTGCAGCCACTGCAGCTCTGGTTCAATCTCCAGCCAGGGAGGGGCAGCAGACACATGGTGCAGCCCTCTCCTGTCTCCCCTGTTACTCCCCTCAGCAGTGTATTTTGGTCTATCTGCCTTGTTCTGTTCCCCATTATGTCTCTGGTAGGGCTTCTTAACCACCCCCGCCCCTGCACCTCTGGCCTGCACCCCAGCTCTCGTATGCATAAGTAAATCTTTAAAAACAAACAACAACAACAAAAAAACCTTGAGAATAAGACAGTAAGACTAAATCAAGAAAAAAACCACGTTAAAGCCTTTAGTTACTGGAAAATAAAATGGTGATGACAGAATTTTGTGAAGGTAATTAAACATGCCCAGAAGGCAACATAAATAATTAAATTAACACAGGGAAAGTTTTTAATTTGCCTCCAATTTAAGACCCTAACTGAATTAACTACTGGAGCTGAATGGATTAATAGCCTACAGAACCCTTAATTATCTTACTCAGTATAGACAGAGTAATGTCACACTTCCCTCCTTTCAGACCTTTCTTGCAGACCAGAATGTTTTTTCATGGAGAGTTACACTTACAGAATACTTATTTCGAGGCTTACCAAAACTTATAATTATACCTATATTGATATACGATTCCTCAGGGCCAAATACTAAAAAGACATGGACGAAAAAAGTGTAAACTGCTATTCTTTTTTACCTTTAACAAATTCTACCTCAGTTTAATTCTATATTTTTTAATTATAAAATTCTTGTTTATTTTATTTAAAGATTTTATTTATTTATGCATACAAGACCTGGGGTACAGGCCAGAGGCACGGGAGTTGAGAGGACTCACTAGACAGAGTGGGGAGCAGAACAGGCAGATCAACTGAAATACACTGCTGAGGGGAACAGTGGGCGAGGCAGGAAAGATCTGCTGCGCCATGTGGGTTTCCTCCCAGGCCAGCGATCGAACTTGCACTGTAGTGGCTGTGGAAGCCCCATAGTGCGGTGCTCAACCCCTTGTGCCACCAGGGAGGACCTAAAATTCTTGTTTAAAAGGTAACATTTGTTTATTAGAGAAAAAGACTCAAAACTATAATTAAGCAAGAGAGAGATTAAGTTTATATCCTCCTACACTGGGCTTCCCTGGTGGTGCAAGGGGTTGAGCGGCACACTGTGGGGTTTCTGTGGCAGCTGGAGTTGGATCCCCGGCCTAGGAGGTGACCCACATGGTGCAGCAGACCTCACCTGCTGCTCCCCTCAGCAGTGTACTTCAGTCAATCTGCCTGTTCTGTTCCCCACTCTGTGTCTGGTGAATCCTCTCACCCCCTGCACCTCTGGCCTGTACCCCTGCTCTTGTATGTATAAATAAAATCCTACATTTTCATCTATTTTTTTGATAAAAGTGAGGTCATACAATTACTGAATGGCTTCACTCATTTGTGAAATATAAATAACCAAATAAAACAAATCGGCAAAATACAACAAGAAAAAAACTCTTCAACTCTGAAAATTACAGCGGTTACCAGAGGAGCTGAGAGAGAAGGGTGGGATGAGAGGTAGGTAACGTGTATTGGCACTAGAGCTTTGGTAGATGACGCAAGTGCATATTTTGAGATGTGAATTCCCAAAGTTATATCGGTATGTAAATGAACAGCAAATCAATAAAACCACCAACCACATTTAACTTACTATGAAAAATAGCACAAAGAATAATTGTAGTTAGACCTTTGTACTTCCTTATTTAATTAAGATAAATTTCAAGTGGAATTGAACAAAAGGATATCAAGCACAATTTTTAAGGCCTTGGATAAATCCTGCCAAACTTCTTTCAGGAAGATGGTATTTTAAGAAATTCAAAACCACAGAACAAATCTGCTGAACGACTTTAGCTGTCACTTCACTGACCTTAACAACTTCTAGGATGCGAACAGCACTGGCAAAATCATTTAACCGTCTGCAGGCCCGCAAAGCAGCATCAATGATTTTGGGTTCCGGAACCAGATCATAGCCAACAAGTGTATTCATTCCTATCAAATTAAAAGGAAGGGTCATCAACCTGGAACATCCTCACTAAATTACAATTTAGTTATATTTTTACTGAACCACAGATATGTGACCTTATCTGAGCCTCTCTATTCCGTTCTCTAGAAAGCACGAGAATCTACCTTCAACAAATTCTGGAGGATAGATTACTGCACATCTTTCGCAGTGAAAGAACCATGCATGCAGACTGAAGACGTAAAAACCAAAGAGTTTTCTTAAATGCACACTACTTTCATTAACAGTTAGGTGGCTTCTTTTCAAGAGTCATTCTCAACAAGCATCTTCAACTCTTAGTACAATGGACATTATTTTGGTTGCTTTAAAATAGATTTGAATGGAAAATAATCTAAAAACAGTAAGAGATGCTTCACGAGAGTTAATGAAGCCCAAACAAGGTTATTAAGAAGCTATTGTAGAAACATTAGTGCAGAGCCTCATAAACATCCAACCAGAAAATAACTGGGCATCATTACTTTCAGCTCTGCACAAAACGACATGACATAAAATTGAAGATTCTCTTAATGGAAATACTGAATTGCTGTTCTTTTCATTACTTCTACTCAAGATTATTTAATAAGGACTTCTGGGCTGCAACAAAAATGGAGTTATTATGTTCCTGCAGAGGAGTCAGGAGCACTTAGGTTTCTTACTTTTATTTATTTTTAAATAGTTAAACAAAGGTCACCAATGATTACAATATTAGAATATAGTCAGTTAGTCAGAGACTGACTTCTTGATCTGAGATAAACTGCCCTACACTTAGTCATCCACTAGTCCAATCATTAGATTAATTATCATTAATGTTAAGTGCCTATCTACAAATTTAGGAAAGACAAGTTCTAGCTTAGACTGGATGTTCACTCGGAGCAAGACAAACCTAAACAGTATGAATAACAAAAAACCCAAACCATTGCCAAGGAGGGAGAGAACCAAACAACCACTTGTACAACTTAGCTGAAGGTATAAAACTGTTAATTCTTGTTCATCTCGACCTATCATTTTAACAGTGGCCTCCAAAAACAGCTTTGGGGTTTTTGCAACGCACTATGAAGCAAACCGCACTATGAACAGTGGCCTCCAAAAACAGCTTTGGGGTTAAGCAACGCACTATGAAGCAAACCGCAGCCACTGCAGCACGAGTTCGAGCCCTGCGGTCGGCCAGGGAGGGGACCCACATGGCGCAGCAGACCTTTCCTGCCTCGCCTGCTGCTCCCCTCAGCAGTGTGTTTCAGTTGATCTGCCTGTTCTGCTCCCCGCTCTGTCTCTGGTGAATCCTCTCACCTCCCTGGACTCTGGCCTGTACCCCAACACTTGTATGCATAAATAAAATAAATCTTAAAACAAACAAAAAAAAAGTTTTGTCCTCCAAGAGATTTTGTGATTGTCACAACAACGGGTAGTTTTGGAATCTAGTGGATAGAGGCCAGCGATGCTCCTAAACATCCTGCAATTCAAAGGACTGCCCTTGCGACAAAGAAGTAATCAGGACTGTAGTTAACTATATGCTTTAATTGTTGGCATTTAATGCAAGAAATAAAATATCAATTGTGCGTGCTATACAGAAAACACTGACTATGAAAGGTATAAACACTCCTAATTTTAAGTGTCTTGACAGTACCCAGTTTACTCAATGCATGTTTTCAAATTGGTTGCTTTCTACAAAAAGTAAAGACTACAAAGACATTCATATTTCTGTGTGCAGATAGATAAGCATGCCTATGTTCCAATTACCTTTACGCAATTCCCAAGCATCGATATCTGGCTTGTTGAAGTATGTCACCCAGCGAGCATCAAACTCCTCGTCTGTCTCATGTGACCCATGGGAGTAGCAGCGAACTGACTGAACAGCTGTAATGGAGAAAGAGCAATAACTTCATTATATAGAAGTAGCACCTGACATACTGTCACCGCATTATAGTTTTGTTTTTTCTTTTTTTTAAATTTTTATTTTTATTTTTAAAGATTTATTTATTTATGCACACAAGCACGGGGGTACAGGCCGGAGGCATGGGGGGTAAGAGGGTTCACCACAGACAGAGCAGGGAGCAGAACAGGCAGATCAACAGAAGTACACTGCTGAGGGGAGCAGCGGGCACAACAGGAGAGGTCTGCCTTGCCATGTGGGTCCCCTCCCTGGCCGGCTGCAGGGATCAAACTCGTGCTGCAGTGGCTGCGGTTTGCTTCATAGTGTGTTGCTTAACCCACTGCACCACCAGGGAGGCCCTAGTTTTGTTTTTTCTTTGTGTAAAAATTTCCCATCTTGACCAATTTTAAATATACAACTCAGTGGCATTCAATACATTTGACACATTAAGAATCAACTATAGGTGCCCCTCTGGTGGTGAAAGGGGTTAAACACTGCAATATGAAGCATTCCCAGCCACTACAGTTAATCTCTCTGTTCTGTTCCCCATTCTGTCTTGGTGAATCCTCTCACCCCTGCACCTCTGCCTGTACCCCAGTTCTTGTATGCATAAATAGCTAAATAAAATCCATTGTAGTTCCTTTTTTTTTTTTTAAGTATTTTTATTTTAGGCTAGAATTGCGGGGATTGAGAGGATTCACCCGAGACAGAGTGGGGAGGACAGGTGTATCTACTGAAATATACTGCTGAGGGGAGCAGTGGTTGAGACAGGAGAGGTCTGCTGCGCCATGTGGGTCCCCTCCCTGGATGGGGATCAAACTAATAATGCTGCAGTGTCTGGTGATAGCCTGATAATGCTGAGACTTTAACCCCTGCACCAGGGAGGCACCTCATTCTAGTTCTTAATCAAGTTTGCAACATTTTTTAAATCTTATGCTCTCCTTTAAATTATATTCCAAAATAAATTGTACATTGTTACAAAGCAATGTTGTTTTATAAATCACTAAGGAGCAATATGACCTTTGACTTATACCTAATTTAATAAACTCCTTAATAGATTTAAGAAGTGAATTTTTTAATATAACATTGTCAAGAAAAGTGAATACATTTAGCTTTTAGCTCCCAATCAATATACCCTTTGTGGTAACATGTTAAAAAAGTCTTTTGAATTTTGCTTTCTACCTGTCAAGTAGGAATCCAGATTCTTTCTAAATAGTTTATGTAGGGGCAGGAAGAAGAAATTTTATCTTTGGGTATTAGGAGGCAACAGAGACTAGACTTTAGATGCTTCTAGGTTCTTCACTCTCCCACTGTCTTACCCTAGGAAAACTGACTTAAGTTTTAATTTCTTTACCTGTAAAATAGGGATACCACTACCATAATTATGACAATTATTATGACAATCAAAAATGAAGGCAGATAACACTTTGCACAGGGCTTAGCACCTTATAGATATGCAATAAATGGTAGCTATAAATTAGTCCTTATCTAAATATGTCTTAAATGAGCTCTGATTTATGGAAATCAGAATTTATAATTTTATTATTTGAAGAAATAAAATCTCCAAATTACATTTCCTGTTATAGAAATTAGAAAAGTTGGTATAATTTCTAGTCATTTTGAAAGACTTAATATAAATAATAAAACAAAACTTGTCTAGAAACCTTGTTTACAGTTCTAAAAACACACTAAATTAAATGTTAGGGATCATTGATGCAGTAACTGGGATGAGAAAGAGCAGAGAAAAAAGAAAAGACGGAAGATGACAAGCCAGTTCTGGAGATTAGTCTGTCTCCTCCAGAACAAGTAAAAAGATTCTTGCTTAAATTACCATAGCAAAATACCTCCGATTAGTTTCAGAGAATCATAGCACAAATTCCATTCTCCCCAGGGACCTGAATTATTTCCACAATTCAGGTCCATAATGAAGTGGGACAGGTATATAAATGGAATTGGATAACCTTTAATTTCTACGACAAGAAAAAAGAATGGCTCACTGGATTCAAATGCATTTTATAAGTGCAAACATTAAAACTGTAGCTCTTACATACACTTCACTATACCAGAAAGCACAGATCGGGCCTTCCTGGTGGTGCAAGGGGTCAAGTCACAGCGCAATGAAGCTATCCGCAGCCACTGCAGCAGGACCTGGACAGCATGACACGACGTGGCACAGCAGACCTCTCCTGTCTCACCTACTGCTCTCCTCAGCAGTGGATCTGCCTGTTCAGCTCCCCACTCTGTCTCTAGTGAATCCTCTCACCCCCACCACACCTCTTGCCCGTACCCCAGTGCTTATATGCATAAATAAATAAATCTGTGGGGGAGGAAAAAAAGCAAGCATAGGTTACAACTACCCATAAATGCACCGTTACCAAAAACTGAAGTTATACTGATCACTTAAAGTACAAGTGTGAGTAAAATGGTACAACGACTTCTGAAGGCTGTTTAGCGGTTTCTTACCAATTTAAGCACACCTACCATATCACCCAATATTTTAACTTCTAAGAATTGTATTTGAGCCCCCCAAAAGATGAAATATGTGTGTTCTTTCCCAAAGGTAATCATTAAGATGATTTTTCCTACCATTCCTTTTGCTCACTGCTGATTTAACTAGGTAAACGTTAGCTTTGTTTTGTTTTCTAACTGTGAAGAAGATGATCAGCAACTGCAAATCCAAGTCAGAGGTTAAGAGATCACCTTCGATGATCTGTTCACCTTCCTCTTGGAAGTCCTGGAAAAAACTTCTGAAACAACTGTTTAGAATACCAAACAGAGGGACCTCCCTGGTGGTGTAGCAGGTTGAACTCAGGTTCACTTCACTGTGAAGCATCCGTGGCCCAGCATCAAGAGTTTGATCCCCAGCCAGGGAGGGGACCCACATGGCTCGGCAGACCTCTCCTGCCTCGCCCACTGCTCCCCTCAGCAGTGTACTTCAGTCGATCTGCCTGTTCTGCTGCCCACTCTGTCTCTCACCTCCTGCAACTCTGGCCTGTACCCCAGCTCTTTTATGCATGAATAAATAAACCTTTTAAAAAATAAATTATATTCCTAATTTCAGTAGTGGGTAGAATCTCCTAGTTATGGGCATGTCCCCAATATGCTGAATATTTTGATTTTTAGGTATATAGTACTCTTTCTCCCACATCCATCCTATTAAGTACAGCACTTCCACCTAGACTGGAGATCTGTAAGGTAAACTATGTCAGAAAACAATGACTCAGTGCTTTCATACAGCCTAAAGATTCCAGAGTAGGAAAAGAGATGCAGCAGTAAACAAAGAAAAAAATAAAACATTTCTATAGTCTCGGCCTAAAAAAACCTGTATCTAACACTGCTTTTTGGCAATGTTTTAAAAAAGGGCAGGGACCCTCATATTCTTGGGGGAACCTTTTAAGGAGTTTATTAATCCCTCTGGCTTAAATTAAGCCAGATAGGTTTTCACTTAATAACTACTAAGTTCAGGGGCCTCCCTAGTAGCACAAGGGATTAAGTCTCAGTACTATGAAACTATCTGCATCCACTGCAGCAGGAGTTCGAACTCTGGCTAGGGAGGTGACCCACATGTCCCCGCAGACCTCTCCTGTCTCCCCGCTGCTCTCCTCAGCAGTGTATTTCAGCCCATCTACCTGTTCTGCTCCCCACTCTGTCTCTGGTGAATCCTCTCATCTCCCCCACACCTCTGGCTTATACCCCAGTTCTTGTATGCATAAATAAATAAATCTTTAAAAAAATCTAACTAATCAGTTCAGGCAAATGTGCAAAGTGGTGGTGATAATGGTGGTAATTCTAAGATTAAGGGGAAAAGCAAATGATTTAAGGGCTCACAACTAGCTCAAAAACAGTAAGATGCATGATTCTGCCATGAACCTTGGGCCCAAAGGTTAGAAATCTAGAAATACGGAATGATGTAGAAAAGGTTCTGGAAAGGTAATAAAAAGTATTATTAAATTTAGCCCAGCACCAAGAAAGGAAAAGAGGTACCAACCCTTTCCCAGGTATCTGGAGAAGAATGTAGGAGCTAGGGCTGTGTAGGTTTTAAGGGTTGACTGGAGAAGCTAACCACTACTTTAAATGGTTTCATTATCTAACTCAGAATCTACTGGAAAGCAATTCTGTTTCAGGTTGGAGACTGAACCAAATATGGAATTAGGTCGCTACTTAACTAGAGCAAACTTGAGTCCTCTCAGGTTAATCCAGAGCTCTCTTTCAAGTATATTCACATATGACCTTGGATAGCCTCATCCTAGAACTGTAATCCCTTTGACTGCATAGTCCCTTTGGCCTCATACAGAAAACAATCCCAAAATGAAGGGCCTGTAATAAAGCAAATATGTATTAAACATCTGTGCCAGGCAAGGTGTTATAAGTTACATTATCTCACTTAAACCTCACAACTACCAAATATTATGCTGATTTTTAGAGATGAGGTGTCTGAGTCTTAAGGTTAAGTAACATGTCCAAGGTCACAATGCTAGAAATCAGCTGACCCAATTGTAGACAATACTGCGCCTCCTTGTGGTAAATATATAGGTCTGCAGAACAGAAACCTAAAGTTAAGCTTTTTATGAATTATGCTCAAGGGGAATAGAACACCTAGAAGAGAAGCCACAATCTCCTTAATCTACAGTTTGTCAAAACCTCTGTCATTTCTCCAACCTACCACAAAATGTAGCACTTGTTTTGAACAGGTCAGAATGTAAATATATGAAAAAAAAAGTAGAGTAGTATTGCTACTCCGGCATTTAGATAATGAAAGAAGCAAAACTAAACAAACAAAAAAAACATAAAATTTGACAAACATCAGGATGGACCAAAAATAACTATGGCTAAAAGACACAGAAAATAGTTACACCACTAATGGAGGAGTCAGTTTCCAAAAAAGGTCTCCTTTTCCTCTTCTACAGAATTAGATGGTCATGGTGTCTTAAGTGTCCCCTAGTCTTACTGTTCTAAGTTACAGAAGATAACATCTAAATTGAATTAAACGAAACATATCCTTAGATTCTGAAATATCTAGGGAAAACGCTCAAAACAGCCAGGAAAACCACCTTATTAATCCCGAGTTTCCAAGTTCATGCTTCAATACGTATGCTTAGAGGCTAAATTTCATAATGTGGTATATGCCATCATTGAAGAACAAAGTGCAGCTACAATAATTAAACGCACAGTGCTGGGGCTAAAGTCTCCAGAACACAAATGAGACCGGAATTAGCAGCACATCTCTGTCCAGCAACCAGGCATGGAACCCGGAACAAAAATAAGCTTCCCCGTATTTGTATAAGCCGTGTCTGCGACACCCGATTATCGAAACAGCAATGTAGTCTTATCTATCATAAGACCTAGCAATATTCATGCCTTCCAGATGTCAGGGGACTATCACACGACGGTCGACCATACGTCTGTAAGACCAAAACGTGGCACAGCCGTGTCCGAGGATGACAGACGGTCTATGAGGTGACATACAAAACGCTACCGAGACCTGGCTGACAAACAGCGTGCTGATGTCCCCCACGAAAGCAGGTTGTGTTTTCACAAGTCAGCGGGCGGCGGTGCCGGTGTCCCGCCACCCCCGCCCTACCCGGAGCGGTGCGCCGGGCGCCTCAATGTCACCTTCGCCGAACCGCTGCAGGCCGCGGCGGCCACCACCAGTCAGGTGGCCGCGGGGTCAGAGCCGGGCACACTCGCAGCCCCGGGACCTGAGGGGCCCGGTGGGCGCGGGAGGGGAGCTGCGCCCCTCCCGGGTGCCACAGCAAGTCCACGGCTAACGCTCTGCGGCGGCCGAACCAGGAAGTAGCCGGGGGGAGGCCCCGAGCAAGCCCTCGCTCCTCCACGACTCGAGTCGGCGGCAGCACGGCCAGCGGTCACCAGGTCCGGCCGGCCGCCCTCTGGGTCGGGGGTAGGCCGCGGGGAGAGCCTGCCCTCGAGTGGCAGCGGAACCCAGGTCACCGCAAGGACACGCGGGCGCGGACCGCGGCAGGCGGGGGCCTCACCGGCAGCGGGGGCCTTACCGGCAGCGGGGCTAGGGGCCGGAGCGGCGTGCCGGAGGCCTCCAGGGCCGGCGCGGGCAGCGGCAGCTGCGCAGCGGCGGAGAGCAGCGCCGAGCATGACGGCGATGGCGGCTCGCAGACAGAGGCTGGAGGAAAGCCGGGGGTGAACTCGCGGGCAGCGCCGGAGCTCGCGGGGGCTGGACCTACGTAATGACGTTCGGGGGGCGGAGCGTGAGGGCCCGCCCACTGCGGCCCTGGCGTCCTATCGAGAGGGAGCGCCGCGCGGCGTCTACGGTGGCTCGCTGAGGACACGACAGTCCACCGCCGCGCGCCGCCCGCGCTCGAGTCCAAAGGACAGCTGCGGCCAGTTGGTGGAGGGCATGAAAGAGCGGGCAGAGGGAGACTGTTGGCTCAAGGGGTTCTGTGTTGGTACAAGTCCGTCTCTGGAGGCGACTCCATCGTTTCCAAAAGGGAACGGTAGCAGTAATAAAGGCGAGTTACAATAAAAAGACTCTTGCTTGCCCCCTTTCTCATAAAATAACGCACGCGGAAAACTGCTTACGCGTCAGACTTATTAGTGACTATTTGTATACACCCGCAAGCATTAAAAAAATCAGTTTAACAACTTCGCTTTACAGATAAAGAGGCTGAGTAGACTCGGTCGGCAATCGAGACCTTTTCCACCAAATCCCTAGGACGCACGTGGGTGCTTCCTGCTAACTGTCCACCCGCAGCCCTTATAGGAGGGCTTCTAGGTCAGGCCACGCTGAAGTGGGGCTAAGTGAAGAGGTTCTTAAAGTCGAATCTGACTTCACTAATTGTCCTGCCTTTGAGCTCCTGCACAATGGGGCCAATTACGCCATGACTGAATCTCACTGCCTACTGGAGTTAAGCTGACAGTCTCTTTGGCTTAGTATTCCTTATTTTCCTGACTAACCGAGGACAGAAAAGATGTACATTGCGTGTCAGCATCTGCCCTTCCTTTTTCTCCCTAGCAGTGTGACTTTAGGGGTTATGAACTGATTGGGTAAAGGATTAAGACAAAAACAAAAACTTTCTTTTCAAAAAGATGAGGGCAGTACCCTCACTGCTCATCTGGGGGACATCTGGGGAAGCTTTGACTTCACCTCGTTGAGTTCAGTTAATATCTCCAAGAGCTGAAAGCTCCAGACAAGTTGAGCACTCTTGTATTGTTACCAGGTTGCAGCCAGCAGGAGGAGTGGTCTCTGGCTCCCCTGCAAGTTAGTGTGGCAGGTCTTCCTCAGAAACCTTTTATGTAGCAGTGTGCTGCCTGGATCGTGGAATGGACCAATCGGATGTGAGCCTTGGGTTGATTGGCACCAGGACTCCGCCTAGTACAAGGTAGTGATAGCCGAGCCCACTACACTTCCTGAATTCTGGAATAGGCCAAAATGGACCAATCAGGTGCAGGCAAAATGGACCAATCAGACTGTGGGGGGGGCACCTGAAGTGAATATAAGGCCTGGTCGACGCCAGTTTAAGGGGCAGTTCCTGAGAGGGAGCAGTTCGCTGAGAGTGGCGGTTTGTTTGGAGAGGAGCAGTTCCCTTGGAGAGCAGGTCGTTGGAAGCATCAGCAGAGGAAGAAGAGCTCCAGCAGAGGAAGAGGAGAAGACAGTTCCGGCCTTCGAAGGAAGGAGGGAAGCCTCCAGCCGTCGCCCTCCAAGGAGAGAGAGACTGAGTCTCAGTCCTGGCTGTGACACTGACTGCAAGGAGCACCAAAGGCCCTGAGCCTGGTGTCTCAAAGAGCTGTCTGTTGGTGACATAAACCAACAACTCACAAGAGCT
>JAGFMF010011739.1:1479747-1492600 GCA_019455555.1 Galemys pyrenaicus | reverse complement strand
CACCATGTGGGTCCCCTCTCTGGCCGGCAGCAGGGATCGAACTCGTGCTGCAGTGGCTGCGGTTTGCTTCATAGTGCGTTGCTTAACCCACTGCGCCACTAGGGAGGCCCCATAGTTCTGGAATTTAGAAGACTCAAATCAAAGTGTTAGCAAGACATCTTGTATGGGAAGGTGGGAATAATCTGCTCTATGCCTGTATTTTTTGTTATTTCCCAGTAATCCTTGCCATTCCTGGGCGTCCTATTGCATGACTCGAATCTCTGCTCCATCCTCAATATTGTTTTTCCCTCATGTGTCTGTCTGTCTCTTCTCTTCTTACAAAAACAACTAGTCATATTGCATTAAGGAGGGCTTCCCTGGTGGCGCAAGGGGTTAAGCAATGCACCATGAAGCATCCGCAGCCACTGCAGCACGAGTTCGATCCCTGGCCAGGGAGGGGACCCACATGGTGCAGCAGACCTCTCCTGTCTCACCCACTGCTTCCCTCAGCAGTGTATTTCAGTAGATCTGGCTGTACTGCTCCCCACTCTGTCTCTGGTAACTTTCACCCTCCGCACCTCTGGCCTGTACTGCAGTTTTTGTATGCATAAATAAATAAACCTTTAAAAAATATATTGCATTAAGGGTCCATCCTACTGTGGTATGGACTCATCTTACATATGAACTACATCTGCAAAGACCTTATTTCCAATTAAAGTCACAATTACAGGTCCTAGAGGTTAAGGCTTCAGTATATATTTGGGAGGGGGGCACAATTAAACCACAATATCTATGATAATCAGGAGGTGTCAGAAACATCCCAAGACCCCTCAAGTCTAATGTACAAACCCAATGACCAAGGTGACCCAGCTTTTTCAAAAAGAAGGTAGGATCTATGTGCCCTGATGGGCTGAGAAGCTGTGGTTGAGATAAGGGATACTTTGGCCAGTGTCCATGGGCTGGGCAGCTAAGGACTTTATGTAACATTAGAGCAGTTCAGAAACCTGTCTCACCCGGTCCTGACTCATTCAGACAACAGCTCTCTGTGGGCTTCCTGTATGCCAGGAGCTGGATAGGGAGCAAGGTACGCAGGATCCATTCAATCACCTTTCTAATTTAGCAGGGTGATTGACAGCCAGAGAATACTGCTAATGAGGGCACAGTTACAGCTAAGGTCTGTGCTTTAAAAAGAAACCTGGTGTCACCAAGGAGATCTTCCTGTGAGTATATTTTACTCCTTCCTCTTTCCCCTCCCTATTTTCTTCTCTTACTTTCTTCCTCCAATACCCGTCAATTACATGGGGAGGTGTTTTAACTCTTAAGTGAAAGAGGGGGGACTAGTGTGCCCCCAGTGGCCAATGTAGGCATAGCAGTGGTTCAAACTGCTGCACTAATGGGGCATTGGTGGGAGTGTCCGACTCAGGCCTTCTGTGCTGTGAACATGCCCTGGTAGCTTCATGGCCAATGGACAACAGCTCCTAAAGCCTTTACCAATCGGAAGCTGTGGACACCCATCTCCCAATTCTGCCATTCTATTCACTCGCACAAAATGTCTCTTGTTTGACATTCCCCTGGGGTACCAGGAAGGCAGAGCAAGTCCTGGCCAGGTTAGGGTTAATGCCATAAGGAAAGCCCTTCTCTGTCCTGTAATGGCTGTAACGGCAGTGGAATCATACCAAATCTATGCCCACTTCAGTTGCCACTACCACTGTTTGCCCCTTACCTCCATGTAACCTCTGGGATCCAATCAGACCCTTTTCAATCTACCTGCCCCCTACACAGGGGTCAGAAGGATCCTTCTCAAATATCATCAGATGGGGCACTCCTTGGCCAACACTGGCCATCTGTTTCCTTCAGAGAATCATATGGAATCTCTTAGCTTTTACTTTGAACGTCAAACTTTAGCATAGTATTGTTTCATGTCATTTGTATTTTATGACAGTGCCTCTTCCCAGCTCATCTGCTTTTAGGCTTTTAGAGGGCAGGGATCTTGTCCATATTATCATACTTCTATTATAATTTTCCCAAGTGGATTTTGATTGTGTAACCTGGGAGTGTGTGCCCTCACTGCCACCTCTACTGTGGAACTATCCCAAGGCAGGGCCTAGGAAGCTCCAGGCCAAAGGTCACTGTTGGAAAGAGAAGATCTCGCAGGGGGCTTCCCAGTCTCTCCCATTCTCCCCTTAGTCAGCTCCCAAGGTGAACCATATCTAAATTCTCCCCTATCCCTACCTCCCCTCCCCCCAAAAATAACATCTGTCATCTTCCTTTGGAAACTGCTTCTGTAACAAAAGGGTGGGAGGACCGGTCAGTAAGGCAGAGGTGGCATGCTCGTGGGGGCTGGGTTCTAATGGCACCTATCCAAAGCCAAGCCAGGAACCAAACCTTCTGGGATGGCGTTCGAGTGCAGAGAAGAGTTTTGTAACCTGCTTTCTGACTTGGGGGGCAGAAATTCAGCCTACCATGGGGGAAGATTAAGGCTCAGAGTGTGGAGAGACAGGATGTCCCTTTTTCCCCAAGCTCCAGGATGAGTTTCTAGGCAGGAAGGGGATATTCATCAAAAAGAAAGCCTGTGCAGCGTCCCCATCCAGACACCTCTGCGTGCACAGGCCTGGTGAGCCAGCACGCAGTACTTCAGAACTGGTGGTCTCGGAAAGCAGCCCTTTCCAGGACGAAGACCCGACTTCCCTTAGGCACTTACTGTGAAGGACATTGTCCAGGTTTTAGCGCTGACCTCACACATGCAAGTCCAGCCCCAGCGCAGGGCACTGTAGTTTCTTTTTTCCATCCTTCTTGAGCAACTTCAGAGTTAGACAAACACACTCAAAACCCCTTAGCCATCCCCAGAGACTCATCAATGAGCAACAAAATGAGGGGGGGGGGGAGAGCATTTGGCATCTGGATGACTGGACTCACTGATCCAAAGTTCAAGTTGAGGTATGGGGTTGGGAAACTCCCTGAGGGCCCCTCCTGTCAGCTGCAGAAACCTACCTCTAGTCACCAGCCAAAGGATTGATTTCAGGGTTCTGCCAGCAAAGTGACTTCCATTCTCCCCATCTCCTTCCCAGGGATGCTGCTGATTTGCATAGGGTAGGATCTGATTCTGAGATCCTGGGGGTATGTGCCCCACTCACTTGCTACACTTCTTCCAGCACATGGCATCCCTCCCTCTTCCCTACCCCCCTGGCTGATTTGGAGTTGGGCAGAGAGGCTTAAGATGCTGTTATCTCTCAACAGACAGCTGTGCAGGGCTGAAGGGAGCGGCTTATCAGGGAGCCTGCAGTGATTCACAGCCCAAGTTCCAGCTTCTCTGCTGAATAGCAATTTCCAGCAGTGGATTTGTGCTCCATTTCTCTCCTCCCCCTCTCCCAAGGGTGTGCTGTCCTTTCTCAAAGAGAGCAAGCAGTGAAGGGGTGAGCCTCTCCATGGGGACGAGGGGCTTTGTGTCAGCCTTCTGGACAAGGCTCATTCTACTGGCAGGAAGCTGCAGGTTTAGAGGCCCCAGCAAGGGCTGCCACCCTCCATGAACCACCCAAGTGAGTTTATGGATGCTCTCCAACCTTCCCCTCCCCGGGAAGCACAACCCCCTTTCCCTTAGTGGCAACACGCAAGGCGACACAGGCTCCCTTCCAGCCACAAGCTGGAGGTTACAGCCAGCCAGGGAGGGTTGGGGAGAGGAGCCAGGGACTGGGCAATGTACCCCTTGCACCACTTAGAAGTTCTGACCCAGGAGACTCCAAAGGCAAAGGGCAAAGGATGGGAGTGAGACACAAGGGGCAGGCCAGAGCAGTAGCTGCACAGGCAAGTAGAAAAAAGCTGGGACAGAGCCATTTTTGTTTGTTTTATTGAAAGCAAGACTCCAGCTGAGGGACTGGGAGGGGGCAGCCGGGCAATGAGAACTCAGTCCTGGGTCTCTCCCTCTGGGCGAGCATGTGCAAAGGGGGATGTTAAAGAGCTAGAGTTCGTGGAGATGCCCCTGCCACCACAGTCTCAGGGGAGGGAAACCTAGAAGCTGTCCTGGGTGAGGGGCAGCATAAGGTCCCCACAACTCAGACTCACCCCTTGTTCCCTGCTGGCAATGGGGGAGGGGTACTTATCAAAGAGCTCTCCTCCGGACCCCCCTCAGGAATGCTGGGTGCCTTTAACTCTTGGGGGTCACGAGAAAGTCTCAAGATTCTCCCTGCCCACCACTCCTTCCTGAAGAAAATTCCAGTATGGCTCAGAAAGGCTGAAGGTAGAGCTCCGAGTCTTTAGGCAACACCGGTAGAGGAACAAGCGCCCCACGAAGCTTCTCTGGTCTGTCTCTCGCCCCTCAGGATCATGCTACCAGTCTGAGGTGCCGGGGCCAGGCTGTGGGCTCCAGAGGAACACGGCGCGAGAGGCTGGAAGAGCGTCTCAAGGTCAGGGCACCGGAGCTGAGCTCTCGTCCGTCCAGGTGGCCCGGGGCCGGCAGTGCTCAGTCTGTCGGGTCCTCTCGCGCCGAATCTGGCTCGGGCTGCGACCGCTTCGCCGAGCTTTCTCCAGCTGCGGGGTCCCCTAGACTCCTCTTGGGCGTCGGCGCGGTTGGCTGCGTCGAAGGGCCAGGATGGGGGCTCGGGGGCTGGTAGCCGGGTTGGCGCGGATCCAGCGCATCCTTGCACAGTAGGATGGCGAGGCTGGGCACGTTCTTCAGCACGCTGAGACTGGCGGCCGGCTCGCCCGGCTTCCGACCCGGCGCGGGCCCGGGCGGGAGGCTCTGCCACACCTCGCGCACGCTCCGGTAGCGCAGCCGCGTGACCTGGTGCAGGCCCGCCAGGCGGCGCTTGAGGATCTCCGCGCACGTGACGGTCTTGGTGGTGGCGCGACCGCAGCCGCTGAAGACGATGGCGCGCGTGGCGGGCTGCGCCATGCTGGCGGTGGCGAAGGCCAGCAGGTTCCGGATCTTGCTGCCCTCCTTGACTCGCATGTGCACCGCGCCCGGCGCCAGGTCGGCGAAGGGACCGGATCCCGGGCTGTCCCCCTCGGCCCCACCCCCGGCCGGCGCCTCCTCGGAGCGCACCTTACGGAAGTTCTCCATGCGCCGTCGTTGCCGCGACCGCGGGCGCGCGGGCCTCGCCATGGGGCAGCCTCAGCCCCGAGACTGCATGGCTGCAGGTCGCGCCCGGCCGGGCTGGCCGGCAGGGGTAAGGGCGAGGAGCGGCGCGGACGCCGGCGGCCGGGCTAGGACGGCCCGATCTCCACCTCCCACTTCTCTCCAGTGGGCGATGCTCCACTCCGCGCTCTCGGCGCAGGGTGCTCAAGGCCTTCGCTGAGGCCCCGCCCGAGCGGCAGCCCCCGCCCCTGCCGCCAGGCCCCGCCCCCACTCGGGCCCGCGCGCCCAGTCCCGGCCGCCCAGCCTCCCACCTGGCCCCAGGCTCAGCTGCGGGGCTGTGGGAGCGGTGCCCACCGTGGGGGTGACTTGGGGGTCGAAGTCCCCCCTAATCGCCATCAGCCGTGCCCCACCCCCCGCCAAACCTTAAAAACGGGCAACCTAAATAGAACTGCGTTTGCAGTGCAAAATGCTACTTCAAGCCGGGTCCCCGAGTCCCGGCGCGTTCCAGCGGGTGGCCGCCCTCGTCCCCTCCCGAGCAGAGATTTCTAAGAAACCTGCTGGGGTCTCTCCCACCCCTGGGGAGAACTACCTGCCCCTCCCCTCCCTTCCCCCTCCCCCTCCCCAGTGGTGCTCTCGCCTCAAGGACAGCTTGTGCATGGTCAGCAGGTGCGGGCGGCGCCAGCTGCGGCTCCACTCGTGCGGGCCCTCGGATGACTGCGCAGCGGCGTGGTGCTCGCGGGGCAGCGGGAGAATGAGGTCTCAGCTTCGCCACACCTGACCGGACTCCAGGTCCGAGTGCCCGGTGCAACTGAGGGTGGCGATTGAGTGTTAGCTGAGGTGGAAGAGAAGGAGATCCTTTCTCCAGGGGAGTTAAACTCCCTTCACCCTTGCCTGCAAGTCGGCTGTTAGTGCTGCACGCTTTAGGGCGAGCTAGACAATGTTCCCTGCTAAGGAGAATCTCCCTTCTTCCAGGGGGAAAGCATTGTTAGTCAGCCCTGCCTCCCTGACACCCAAAGCGGTCCTTTAGCAAAAAGACTGATGGAGGGCGGGGGGTGGGGGGTGAGGAAGGGGGGGGGGAGAGAGAGAGAGAGAGAGAGAGAGAAATGGCGGGAAGTTGAAGCCTTGGGGGCATTATGCAGCGACTGGGTACCCCTCTTTTGGAACTTCATCGGACCGAGCGTCCCCGATCTCCTGCCAGGAGAGATGAGAGCAGTGGAGAGGTGAGATTGATGTTCAAAGATTTGCAGATGGGAGGGAGGGGGTTGCGAAGCACCTGGACTCCCCCAGAAGTGCCGCAGGGCCCACCATTCATCCTTCCACAACACCCTTCAACCCCAAACACCCCCCGCCCCACCCCCGCCGCCCACGCACTGTCCGAACTGAGGGAATGGGGCAAACCTAATCCGAGTGAGGGCGGCTAGGATGGGTCATGGTGGAGAGAAGTGCAGAGAGCCGGGCTGGGCAGTGAACCCTGAAAGTGCCAGGACGTGACAATGTTGGGGGAGCTGGACCCCATCTTCGAATGGAACAGGGTAGGTCTCCCACTCATTCTGTCCTCGCCTCTTCCACGCTGTAATTCCTAACTCTCAGTCCCAGCCGTTCGGAACCTCGAACTGACCACATTACCGCCCTTCGGTCGTCTGGGACAGGTGAAACTTGGTGCGCCAGCGTTTAAGCGACCGACCCCCTCCCTGAACGTCTGCTCCTGTCCTGGGATCAGGGTCTTCCACCACGTTCTGCCCAGAAACTGGTATTCGGCCCAGCTCCGGCGCTCGCGGGTCCCACAAGCCACAGCCATGGAGCCGGAGGCATAAGCATCCTGCAGCGCGCGTGGGCGCGAGGAGCTCAGCTCTGTAAGGCCAGCGGTAGCCGTGGGACCCATAGAGCGGCGGTGGCAGCTAGGCCAGAGGGACATCTGGGGCCGCCCGCTCGGAAGCACTGTTGGAACCTGCTGGTTAGGGAAGAATCGGTCTCTCCACCCATGGGGTGTGTAAGCCGAGGCTGAACGTTCGTTCATTCGGAGGGGATGAGCGCCGGGCTTCGCAGTTTGGAGGAAGGGGCCTGGAGCTCCGGATAGGCTTAGGTGCGGATGGGGTGCTTCTGCGCCAGCGGGGGTTGGCCCTCGAAAATGCCGCCCCACCAATCCACCTCCCGAGGTGGCCAAGACTGTTCACTTTGCTCCCCACCCGGCGAGGAAGAGCGTCCAAAAGACCCGCACCCCCTCCCGCGGCTCCCCTCCCACCCCGGCTCCCTCTGCTGCACTTAAAATGTAAATGCACAGCGCGATTAGCCGCGGGGTCGCTAATTACCGCTGAAGCCATTCATTACGCTGTCAGCGCGCTCGGCTGTCCGCCTGCTGTGCGCTCCGCGGGGCCCGGGAGCGGCGGGGGGTAGGGTGGGGGTGGGGGCGACTTGGAAGGGGGGGATCTGCGAGTAAGGGTAACGAGGGTAGCTGGGAGCACGCCGGGGCAGGAGAGGGACCGTGGGGGAGACGAGGCCGGCCAGGAGAGGTCAGACATGCGCCCGGCGGGCACCGGCTAGGTGGCGTGGGTACCGAGGGAAGGGCGGTAGGAACGGGGAACCAGATGGGGAGTGGGGCTAAGGGAGAACGCGGGCCGGGCGGAAGTGGCTTTGGAGGGACCTCTGAGGCTGGGAGGGGAGTGGAGGGTTTTGTTCTAGGAAGGTAAAAATAATCACTTGCCCCTGCGGCACATTCCCGCGACCCGCACACGCCGCGGCCGTTAGAAACCTGGAAAGACCCGTAAGCCATTCTGCTGGAAGGATCGAGGGCCTGCCAGATACGCTGTGGGGCCGCTAATATTTCAAGCTCTGTTTCTATTTGTGTCTTTTGATGTCAAGTTATTTTTAAAATATCTGCAACAAAATACTACACTACATCTGTTACCTCGGGGGCCACACCCAGTTTTGTTGATCTCTGGAAAAAAGGGCTACTATATAGGAATATGAAACTAAGTAGAGTCTTGGAACAGCCTGGGTAAGTGAGGCACTGACCTTGAAGACTGTGTGGCCTCGGGCAATTTATTTAATGACAAAACCTCAGTTGTCTCTACAGTAAAATGGGACTAACATAGGAACCTGCTTCATAACGTGGTGTGGGGGGGGCGCCTGACAGTTTCAGAAGCTCAGCTGATGAGTTCTTAGGGAATGTTGGCTAATATTTTTCACGAAGTTTTTGTGATTAAAATTTTAAATTTTGACAAAGGAAGTTGAGGGGGAAAGAAAGCTGGTGGAAAGGAAAGGAGGTAGGGGAAATCGTGGAAATAGCATTTTTTTCTAATGCCAGGGGCTAGTGAGTGACAACGTAAGCGCCACTTCCCCTCAGAAAAGCAGGTGGTGAGGTTACCAGGCTGGAGCTCAAGCTTAGGGGACGTCAGCCCCTGCTCTGCAAAGGAGCTCGGGACCTTCCCAGCAGTAAAGCCACCCCTGCAAAAAGTTCTCCTTCCCCCCAAGACTGGGAGAGGAGAAATCCCTGGGAAGAGGACCGCTCTTCTCCTCCTCTGTCTCCATGTGCAGAAGATAAGTTGCTCCCAAAGCCCGGGCCCTAACCCCAGCTTCTCCAGGCAGAATGCATGGGAAGAGGAACCGGAATTCCTGCAAGGGAATGAGGAGTTGGAAAGGGGGACACAGGGAATTGTTTTATTGGGCACCCACAAGGTACCCAGCATTGGGCCAGATACTCTCCCAGATGTATTCCCTGATTGTCAAAACCTTTCGTTGCATCATTGTGTGGCATGGGGCCTCCCTGGTGGCGCAGTGGGTTAAGCAACGCAGTATGAAGCAAACTGCAGCCACTGCAGCATGAGTTCGATCCCTGCTGCAGGCCAGAGAGGTGACCCACATGGTGCAGGGTCGCCCATGCTCCCCTCAGCAGTGTGTTTCCGTCAGTCTGCCTGTGCTGTTCCCTACTCTGTCTGGTGGATTCTCTCACCCCCCAGCCCCCATACCTCTGGCCTGTACCTCAGTGCTTGTATGCATAAATAAATAAGTCCTTTTTTAAAAAAAAAAATCATTGGTTGGCAATGTGGAAACCAGGGCCCAGTTTGCTACAGCCAGAAAGCAGCACCAGCAGATATTTGAACACAGGTGCCTGACTCATTTTACTACCTTTGCTCGACTTTTATAGAGGAAAAGAAACTTCCAATTTCTTTTGAGCTGCTCAACAAAGATGAGTTGGTTTGGGATTAACAGAGTAGTAGTGGAGAAGATATATTGGTAATCAATTGTTGCATTTAAAATTGCTCCCAGGGCCTCCCTGGTGGCGCAGTGGGTTAAGCAACGCACTATGAAGCAGACTGCAGCCACTGCAGCACGAGTTCCATCCCTGCTGCTGGCCAGGGAGGGGACCCACGTGGCGCAACAGACCTCTCCTGCCTCACCCGCTGCTGCCCTCAGCAGTGTGTTTCAGTCAGTCTGCCTGCTCTGCTCTCCACTCTGTCTGGTGAATCCTCTCACCTCCCTGGACTCTGGCCTGTACCCCAGCTCTTGTATGCGTAAATAAATAAATCTTTAAAAAATAAATAAATAAAAATTGCCCCCAAACCTCATCTGTTTCAAGCAAAAATATTCAATATATTTTATGGTTTTTGAGAGCCAGAAATCTCAGAGCAGTTTATATGGGTAGTTCTAGTTCAGGGGCTCTGGTGGGATTGCAGTCAAGATGTTGGCTGCAGGGCCTCCCTGCTGGTGCAAAGGCTTAAGCACCACACTATAAAGCATCCTCAGCCAGTGCAACACTAATTCGATATCCAGCCAGGGAGAGAACACACATGGCATGACAGACCTCTCCTGCCTCACCTGCTGCTCCCCTCAGCAGTGTGTTTCGGTCAGTCTGCCTGTTCTGTTCCCAACTCTGTCTCTGGTGATTTCTCTTACCTCCCCACCTCACCCCCCCCCCAACACCTCTGGCCTATACCCCAGTTCTTGTATGCATAAATAAATCAATCTTAAAAAAATATAAAGGTATTTAAAAAAAAGATGTTGGCTGGGCCTGGAGGATCCACTCCCAAGCTTACTCACGTGCTGTCTAGAGGTCTCGGTCCCTTAGCATGTGGGTTTTTTCACAGGTCTGCTGGTGACACAGCAGAGGCTTTCCCCAGAGCGGGTGATGATAGAGAGGCTGGGGGAGAGAGCAGCAGCAGTCAGGAAGCCATGGTGCCTTTCATGGCCTCGCTTCCAAAGGGGAATTAGATTCCACTTCTTTTTTTAAAATTTTTTTTATATTTATTAATTTGTGTATACAAGTGTATGGACCAGAGTCCAAGGAGGTGAGAAGATTCACTAGAGACAGAATGGGAGCAGAGCAGGCAGACTGACTGAAACACACTGCTGAGGGCAGCAGCGGGCGAGGCAGGAGAGGTCTGCTGTGGCATGTGGGTCCCCTCCCTGGCCGGTGACAGGGATCGAACTCGTGCTGCAGTGACTGCGGTTTGCTTCATAGTGCGTTGCTTAACCCACTGCGCCACTAGGGAGGCCCCAGATTCCACTTCTTGAGGGAGCAATATCAAAGACTTTATAGAGACTTCAAAACCACAACAGAGGAGAATGTTTGGGAAGCTAACTTAAGAGGAGAGGAAATCAGGAATCAACGTATTGAAGGAAATATGTGAAAAGACCTTGCATCAGGAAGATCAAGAGAGCTGGATTTATTTCCTGGCAAACACTTCATAAATGCTTGTTAAATGAATGCATGAGTGATGACGACTTTTCTGAGATTGTTTTCAAGTCTTTGGTTATGCGCTCAAGGGCAATTTGCCGCCTTACAGGGCTCTCCTGCGGGCTGAGTAGGGTCATGGCCATTAGCGCTCCTTGTACATTTAACACTGCTTGGGACTCGTGCCTGGAGGCAAGCATGCCCCTGGAGAGAGAGCTTTGTCTTAGGGGAGGCCCTGCCCTGGCAGTACATCTTCTCTAAGACTGGAACCTAGGTCCTGGGGCTGTGCTCTGATTCCAGCTCCTCATCGCCATCTCATCCCTCTAGCCTCTTCACCAGGGCTCACCTCTAGGCCCCTTGGGCCAGTCAGAACAGGACCCAGAGTCCCACCACGTGCCAAGCCATAGCTCAGCATCCCCTCCCCATGCTAAGCCCCTCCCCTCCTGGGCTGACTCTGCCCCTCCCCTCCTGGGCTGACTGCCCCACGGATGCAGAATCAGGAGGTTGCATTGCAGACCCAGTGAGTGACGTCATTTGGAGACAAGAGCCATTAATCTTGCACAAAATTCAATTTGCTTTCCTAGTAGACAGGTCAAGAGGAGGAGAGGGGCTATGTGGGGCTGAGAGTGCGTGAAGGGGAAGGGTCTGTTGGAGGGGGAAAAAGAGGCAAAAGCAGCAATTGGAACCTTTCTCCATCTCCCCCAAGAGTTGAATGCTGCTATTTGCAGCCCCCAACACCTATACCATCTTCTTTCAGGACTGCAGAGGCAAGTGTGTCAAAGGTCCCCCGGGGACCGAGTTCTCAGGGGAGCACTTGTTCTGAAAGACTCCCCAAGAGCCTCTGTGGGGCCTAAAGTTCCCCATCCTTGCTTAGCACCTTTGCATCAGCTTTGCCCTCTGACGACTCTCCTCTTAATTCCAAGGTAGGACTTGACCAAAAACAAAAGAATCAGGATGCTTGAGAATGCTGGGGTGGGAAGAAGGTATGGAGTACTAGGTGAGACCGAAGCTGATATTTTAGTTCGTTCTATGGGCAGATGCTCTACTATGCACTTAAATGAATGAACTCACGTAACACAAAAAGTACTATGCGGTAGTTGCCACCCATTCATAGGTGAGGTAGTGCCAGATCCTGTCAGTCTGACTCTGAGTCTGTTCTTGATCTGGCAGTAGACCACCTGCAGGGAGAAGGGGAAGTTTGGAAGAAAAGCATCAGTTGCCGACTTCCTCAGCCATCCATAGCAAAGGGACAGAAACTCCAGTGTGGAGTTCTCTTCTGGCACCTGTCTGGTGTGGGGATACACAGACGCTTTCTACTCCAGCTTTGACCTGGGTGCTTGATTTATGCCTTCATAGAATCAGCTTCAGGGTACACTACAAAACGCTGCCCACGGGATACATGCTTGTGGGGTGGTAAAGAGCAGCTTGTGGGGTGCTAAAGAGCATGAACGCTGGAGCCCAAGTCCGGGTTGGGCTCTGCCCTTGGATAAACCACAGAAACTGTCTGTGCCTATGCTGTAAAATAGAAACGACGATGATGACAATAGTGTTTACCTCTTCGAATCGGCTCAGGTTCTCTGTGGAATCATAGCTCCCATTTTGCAGAAATAGGCTAAATCATCTGTGTGGAGTTCTCTTCTGGCACCTGTCTGGTGTGGAGATACACAGATTCTTTCTACTCCAACTTTGACCTCGGTGCTTGATTTATGCCTTCACAGAATCATAACTTCAGGGTACACTACAAAATGCTACTCAGCTACTGAACAATAGTAAAGCTTGTAGGTGAACCCAGAAGACATAGTAAAACAAACAGGGGGGCTGGTGTCAACCTCCATGGGGTGCTGGAGCTGTCGGGCCCAGCTGTTTGTTGACAGGTAGGAGTGCAGCCTAATGGTTTATTTTGCTTGAGTGCGATTTACCATTTTCCACTTCATTTCAATGGGGATTGGCTGTGTCAGCTTTTCTAGATGTTATATTCAGAGTCCCCCTCCCTTTACATGCTGTCAGAGTCAGGCTTAGGAGAAACAATGTAATTTTTTTTTAAAGATTTATTTATTTATGCATACAAGCACTGGGGTACAGGCCAGAGGTGTTGGGGGTGAGAGGATTCACCACAGAGAGCGGGGAGCAGA
>JAGFMF010011739.1:1398112-1468097 GCA_019455555.1 Galemys pyrenaicus | reverse complement strand
TCAGCAGTGTACTTCTGTTGATCTGCCTGTTCTGCTCCCCACTCTCTGTGGTGAATCCTCTCACCCCCCCACACCTCTGGCCTGTACCCCAGCTCTTGTGTGCATAAGTAAATAAATCTTTAAAAAAAAAAAAAGAAAATGAAGGTTGACTGTTTTCCTGTTTCAGCAAAGAAAGATCAAAACTTTACCAGGGCAATAACATAACCACTTTTGTTAGCTCTCTTTTAAGAAAGCAAACAAACAGCCAGCAATGGAAAGCAATTAGGAGTGCCACAAATGAATAATTGGACTTTTTTTTTTTCAAATGAAAAGCACAAATATAGCCAGTGACTGGAACTAGTCCAAATTCTGACCCTCCCCCCAAGATTTGCCTAGTAAGAGCACTCAGCTCTGAGTCCTTGCTAGCCAGGTCAGAATTTTCAGTGTAACTAAAACAATGATCACTCTTTTTGGAATCAATCAATCAATCAAAAATAAGAGTATACATATGTGTGTGTGTTATATTGTGTGCGTATGTATGTATGTGTGTGTATTATATATATGTGTATATACCCCAAAGCCTGTGAGTGAGAGGACAGACTGGTGAGTTCTTTCCCATCTGTTCCAGAGGAAAAGACCCTTCCAATACATACTGTGGTAGCTCATTTTGGAAACCCTGTGAAGCCAAGCAATAGCCACCTCAAGTCACATATGTTGGATATTGTGTATAATGTTGCTGTCTCTCTCTTACACACACACACACACACACACACGGTGAAGGGAGAACAGTTGGATGAGAAGAGAGGATGGGAGATCGTGTGCAAAAGCAAGGTGGTAAAAGAGAATCTGACTTCTTAGACCTGCAGGAATTTCTGGTTGATGGAGTTCCTATGGCAGAGGGTGTGCAAAAGATGAGGCTGGAGAAGTGGCCGTGGGCGGGTCCAGAAGGGCGGTGGGGTCAGAAGGGCTGAGGGGCCAGAAGGGCTGACAGCCACTCCAAGAAGAGGGCACACATCCACAGCAGTAGAGCAGCAGTCCGGTTATTAGGTCCTCGTCTACTTAGGACAGTGGCATGATTAAGCAGGCGTGGCTGCTTGGAGGAGGAGGAGGATGGCTCAAGTAGGTGTCGGGTGAACATGATAAGAACATGGGGAGACTATTGCAGAGGAGATGGAAAAGGGCAGTAGGTATGGGGATGCAAAAAGGAGGACCCATTCTGCAGCTCTGGTGAGGCTTTTAAATATTTATTTATGCATACAAGAACAGGGGTACAGGCCGGAGATGTGCCGGGTGAGAGGATTCACCAGACACATAATGGGGAGCAGAACAGGCAGACTGATTGATATACACTGCCAAGGGGAGCAGAGGGAGAGACAGGAGAGGTCTGCTGTGCCATGTGGGTCACCTCCCTGGCCAGGGATCGAACTCCGTGCTGCAGTGACTGCGGATGCCCTATGGTGGGGTGCTTAACCCCTTGCGCCACTGGGGAGGCCCTGGGTAGGCTGAATTAATTGGATATAACTTCAGGGGTCTGGCTGGGGTGACTAAGAATTGGCACAATTATTATTTAAAAATCTTTTAAATTTATTTATGCATACAAGAGCTGGGGTACAGACCAGAGGCGCAGGGGGTAGGAGGATTCACCAGAGACAGAGTGGGGAGCAGAACAGGCAGATCGACTGAAATACACTGCTGAGGGGAGCAGTGGGCAGGGCAGGAGAGGTCTGCTGTGCCCTGGGGGACCCTCCCTGGCCAGGGATGGAACTCTTGCTGCAGTGGCTGCGGAAGCCCCACTGTGCAGGGCTACCAGGGAGGCCCAGGCACTATTATTTTTAAAGAATATTGATTGATTATTTTGTTGAATGTCCCTCTTTTATGTTTGTCTGATGCTTTCTTATAATTAGGTTGAGATTATACATTTTGGGGCAAGAATATCACAGTGAATCCTATGGGGTGGTACGTGAGGTCAACATGTACCAACATGTCCATTATTGATGAGGGGATTAGCTTTGGAGGAGGGTCAATAGTAGGTGGCATGCGATAGAAAAAATCTGGGGTCCAGTTTGGAATGTGACTGAGTGTGAAGAGAATCCAGAGCAGGGACAGAACGGGGCGCTCTGGGTACCCAAGGAGCTGAGGACGTGGGAGGGAGAGAGATTGCTAGGGAAGAAGGGATCAGACCGAAGAGAGGATAGAGATAAACACTAAGACTAGCTTTGCGGTACAGCTCAGTGGTTATCCCAGTGAGATCTGGAATGTGTCCTGTGGATACGGCATAGGGGCACGGCCAATGCCCAAGTCAGTTCTTACTAGACCCAGGCCCAATCTGGGTCTTTTTTCTTCCTGGACAGTTAGCGGGAGCAGGTTTTGATGGACACTCATATTTTAACTTAACAAGCAAGCAGTGGGTGATGCATTCAGAGTTGCCAGGTTGGTGATGAAGATGAGCTGTGTGCAGACCAGCAGCCAGTACTTCTAACTGCCAGCCCAGACACCTAGCTGGCGAGTTAATGCTGCAAGGGTTGGTCATTGCGGGCATGGCTTCCCCCTAGTGGTATAGTTCAGGAACTGCTGGTAGAAGGAAGGGACTGAGGCTTCAAACACAAGCAAGAGGATCAAGTCCAGGAATCATCTTTGTTCCCCAAGCAAGCTGTCCCACAATGCCACTAAAAAAACCTCAGATGAACATTATTTTATTTATTTACGGAGTTATAAATTTCATACAATAAAACACACACATCATAAGTTTTCAGTTTGATAAATTTTGACAATTTTATATACAATTTTAAAAAGAATTTTAACCACCCATTTTAAAAAGAATATTTCCATCGCTCCAGAAATTTCTTTTCTGCCCCCTCCAGTCAGTCTTCCCTCCACAATTATCAACCACCATTATTTCTATCATGTTGATATTCCTGTTCTTTTTTTTTAAAAGATTTATTTATTTATGCACACAAGAGCTGGGGTACAGGCCAGAGTCCAGGGTGGTGAGAGGATTCACAAGAGACAGAGCGGGGAGCAGAACAGGCAGACTGACTGAAACACACTGCTGAGGGGAGCAGCGGGCGAGGCAGGAGAGGTCTGCTGCGCCATGTGGGTCCCCTCCCTGGCCAGCAGCAGGGATCGAACTCGTGCTGCAGTGGCTGCGGTTTGCTTCATAGTGCATCGCTCAACCCACTGCGCCACCAGGGAGGCCAATATTCCTGTTCTTAATATATATAAATAATTTTTTAAAGATATTACTATTCTTGAACTTTGATAAATGGCATTGAAGAAGTATGTATTTTTTGTTTCAACTTATTTGCTCAGCATGTTTTTAAGATTCACCCATATTATTGTATCTACCGGTTATTCATTTTCATCACTGAATCACTGAGTGAATAAACAATTACCTGTTTGCCCATTTTCTTTTCAATGACTTTCCAGTTTTTAACTGCAACTCTTTCACAAGCACATGTTTTCACTTCCTTGAGTATATATAACTAGGAGCAGAACTTTTAGGTTAATTGGTAACTATGTTTAACTTTTTCAGGAACTGGCAGACTGTTTTCTAAAGTGTCTGTATTATTTCACATTCCTATCAGTTGTAAATGAGGGTTCTGATTTCTCTACATCGCCATCAATACTCTCTGTCTTTTTGACTCCAGCATTCTAGAGGATTTGAATTAGTATCTCATTGTGGTTTGATTTGCATTTCCCTGATGACTAGTGATGCCGAGCGTGTTTTCATGTGCTTAATGATTATATGTTTGGAGAAATGTCTATTCAGAGCCTTTGCCCCCCTTTTCTTAAAAAATACTTTTTAAAATTTTTGCATAGAACTGGGGTGTAGGCCAGATGTCCAGGGGTGAGAGGATTCGCCAGAGAAAGAGTGAGGAGCAGAACACACAGATTGACTGACATACACTGTGAGGCAGGAGAGATCTGCTGTGCTGTATGTGGGTTAGCTCCCTGGCTGGGGATCAAATTAAACCCCTAGGTCACAAGGGAGGGCCTCCTTTGCACATTTTTTTTAAAGATTTATTTATTTATGCATACAAGCACTGGAGTACAGACCAGAGATGTGTGTGGAGGGTGAGAGGATTCACCACAGAGAGTGGGAGCAGAACAGGCAGATCAACGGAAGTACACTGCTGAGGGGAGCAGCGGGCGAGGCAGGAGAGGTCTGCTGCGCCATGCGGGTCCCCTCCCTGGCCGGCAGCAGGGATCGAACTCGTGCTGCAGTGGCTGCGGTTTGCTTCATAGTGCGTCGCTTAACCCACTGCGTCACCAGTGAGGCCCTCCTTTGCACATTTAAAAAAATATTTATTTATTTATGCATATAAGAACTGGGGTACAGGCCAGAGGTATGGGGGGGTGAGAGACAGAGTGGGGAGCAGAACAGGCTGTAAGAGTTATTCATACTTTCCAGAGGCAAGTCTCTTATCAGATATATGACTTGCTAATACTTTCTCCCCTCTGTCGGTTGCCTTGGGGGAGGTCCCAGTCTGGTTGTGGAGAAGGACACAGAGAATGGGGTGGTGGTGAGGGGGCGTGCTTCAGGAGAGGCATTATAAGGGGGTCTCTCTGAGTGAACTGGATGAACTGCTCTTACATTGCTGTGACTCTGCTGGTAAGAATGTGTGTCACTGTATTTTCAGAGCCGTGTGATCAGGCATACACACTAAGTGTCAAGAGACTGTCATCTTACAAGGAGACCAGGAGCACGGATTGGAGGTTGGTGGTGAGGAGTGAGAGGCTCCCCACGCTGCCTTCTAAGTCCATATCACACACTCCCACAGGACTAAAGAGTTACCTTGGAGGCAGCATGATGTGACATGGGAGCCAGACAGACCTGGCTTTAGATCCTGGTTATAAGAGACGCTGCTGCTTCGTTCTGCCCCCTTAGCCATTGCCATGACTTGTTTCTGCAAACCTTCGGGATTTCCTGCCCAAGGACTTTCTGTGCTCGGAAGGCATACAGGGAAGGCTGCAAGTGCCAGGAGCAGCCCTCAGTCCTTATTTTCCTTATTTCTTTGGTGCGACAATTACACTGTATTCAGCACTATCTATGTCCCACAGGTCCAGAATGGCATGAGCCCCACTGTTGTCCACAGACGTCATTTGCTCATTTGCATCCTGAATTGGATTTTTTTTTGCTCCAATTTCCTATGCTCCTCATCTAGTGCTTCCTGGGGTTATTGCTCAAATAGCCCCTTTGTACTCACATCTCAGTGTCTGCTTCTAGGAAATCCAATCTAAAGATCCTTGGATGTTCCATTTCTTAGCTGTTTCCTTGGAGATCACTTTACCTGTTGAATCTCACTTTCTTCTGCAAAATGGAGATAATAGCACTTACTTTACAGTATAGACTTGAGCATTAGCATTTAGCTCAGATATATAAGGGTTCAGTAAATGCTAGTCCTCTTTTCAGCTTTTACTGGCCTATAACAGATATTCTACCAGAAATCCTTGGCGGACATGCCTCATTCAACCATAGTTGAGTAGCCAGAAGGTGGCCTGTGGGTGACTGAATTAGTCTCCTATTCACTTGTTCCTTCCCTGCAATACGATTAAACATCCCTACTGCTTATCATGCCTTGCATCTTCTAGGGGGAGCAGGTCTCTCTGTCCCCCCATATGTTAGCCATATGACATGCTTTGGCTATGGCATGTAAGCAGATATAACATCTACCACATCTGAGAAGTTTGGAATGTGTTCTTGCATGGTTTGGCTCATGCTCTTCTATGCTTGCCCTCTACCATGAGAAAGACATTCCCAGTGCCTGGTACACAGCATGAGCTAGCACTTATTAAATCTTTACTATGTACCTGGTACTGCTCCACATGTTACTTATGTCTACATGTGTGGTTTTTAATTTTGTTAAAGCTTTTATTTACTTTTGCATAGAAGAATTGGGGTATAGACCAGAGTTGTGGGGTGTGAGTGGTCTCACCAGAGACAGAGTGGGTAGCAGAACAGGAGGATCTACTGAAATACACTGCTGAGGGGAGCAGCGGGAGAGACAGGAGAGGTCTGCTGCACCATGTGGGTCCCCTCTCTGGCTGGGGATCTAAATCAGGCCTTTGCAGTGACAGTGCTGAGACTTAACTTCCAGGCCACCAGGGAAACCCTACATGTATTAATTCATTTTATCATCATAGGACTTCTAAGATACAGGTCCTTTTTATCACCATCCTTATTTTACACGTATGGAAAACTCAGGTTCAGTGAGGATGAGTAACTTTGCTCAAACTTACACAGCTGGGGAGGGCAGGCAGTCTGCCTTCTAAGTTCATATTGTTAAGTACGGCGCTATGCTCTTTCTCATAGTAGGTGATCAGAAAATGCTTGTTGAAGAAAAGTGTGTTTATTCTGCATTATTAATAGCGTTTGTTTCCTTCCATCTGCCCAAGTTCTAAAGGAATAATCTATAGGAACAAGGACGAGCTTCTGGCTTTGGACCTGTGCACTTTCCCTGCCTAGCCTAGAAGGAGGCCCTTCTGATTCTCCTGACTGGAGCAATGCCAGTTGTGATCAGCAGATAGGAACATTTCTCTTGTTGGATCCATATCGACCAGAAGATTTGTCGATCCAACAAATCTCTGTAGACCTCATTTTGGACCTCAGGCTCCTTTGAGGAGATTATGGGAACCTCTCATCTTTCCTGAGGGTCACCTGGAATCACACCATGTCTCCTGGAGGAGCCATGCTCTATAACTTTATCAGATTCCTATTTATAGTCTCACCAGGTCCTCCCCACAGCTCCATAAAGCACCTAGAAATTGCATTGTATTAGGGGCAGAGAGCCATGAGGTCATGTGGGTAAATCTGAGACAGGACCAACATTAGGATCCAGTTGTCTTACCCTATAGCTCATCATTTTCTCTTCTCAACTCGCCTGGTGGCTAGATTATGCATCCTGTTAAACATTTTGTAGCTCCTGAAGCTTGTTCCCTTCTCTTCTCTCTCTTGCACTAGTTCTCATCTGTCTGTCTTCACTCCCACCCCCTTCTGCCCCAGCTGTGGGAGTCAGGCCCCACTCCCAGCATGCTAGCGCTGGACAATGGGCCCTTATTCTGGTCAAAGAATCCCTGCAGTGTCTCCCACCCACTTCCCAGCCCATGAATGGTGTGGGTGGAGGGCACTGTGGAGGGCGGGAGCCATTGGCTGGCAGGACAGAGGGTGGCCCTGGTGTAGGCATCCCAGAGGAGATTTGCAATGTAAACACCACCCACAACTAAAGTCTGTTTTTCACTCCCAATCCCATCTCTCCAAGTAGGCATCTCTCGACCCCCTTTTACTTCTGGGTTTTTGATGGTTATCCAGGTCTCTACTCACTTTAAGTGTTCCTCTCTGCATATCCTGGTCTCTTTCCTTCTATTTTCTTTCCTTTTCTAAGCCTTTCCCTTTACAGCCCTTGGTATAGCTTGCAAGTCCCTATTTCTTATTTCATTTTCATTCCATCATGCTCTCTATTCTCTATCTTTCCATGTCTTTCTTTCCAAACCTTGACCTCGCCGTGTCTCTCTCCAAGTTTCTATGTCTCTATATGTAAGGCTCTCCTCGCTTTGTCTTCCGTCTTCTATGCTTCCATAGATCTGTGTGTCCATGCTTCTCTCTGTCTCGTCTCTATTTATGCCTCATCTGTGATATTCCATCATCCATTCCCTCGGTCACCTTGCGCCTGTGGATCTGAAGGACCTTCATCAGTTACCAGGCTCTCCTGTTCACAAACCTCATTCCTCCTCCCAGCGGCCTCTGGGACTGGCATGTGAGGTTACTCTCCCCAGTTAACAGATATGAAAGCTGAGGTTCTAGCTTCTGGTATCAGGTTCCAATCTCTGGGCTGCTTCCGCTCTACCGGTTGCGGTGGCCCACGACCACCTTGATCAGGTCGAGCCCCGAGATTTTAGCACCTCGGACAGCTCCTAGAAGGTGCGGGGGCGACCCGGCGGGCCTTCTCGCGAGCTCAGGAGGAGCGGCCCCAGACTCGGCACCGGAGTCTCGCGATAGCTGCTGCAGCAGGCTGGGGCGGTGCTGGCGCGTGAGGGGCCGGTCGGAGGCGCGCGCGCGCACCCCGCCCCTAGCCCGGGAGCGGCTCGCCGCGGGCTCCGCGCCGCATCGCCGGGTGCAGCGCAGCGCAGAGCCGCGGCCTTTAGGCTGCGGAGCAACAGCGGCAGGTGAGTCCCGGACCTGAAGGCTTGCAGAAGGGCTTTGCGGGGAAGCTGGGTGCAGGGCGAGACGGGGGGTCACCCCCTTTCCGGCCTTGTACCCCAGACGCTTCAACCTATGGATGCACAGGGAAGGCCGAAGTGCTGTGGAGATGGGGAGTCGAGGTGACCTTACCTGTTCGGGGCTGGAGAAGAGCTCCCGAGGCCTCCTCAGAACCTCCCAGCTCCCAATGCCCCCCTCCCCAGTTCCTGCAGCGGGAACCCGGGTCTTAGATGACGTCAGACCCCTGGATTCTGGAGACTGGGCCTTGGGCCGTCGGTCTTCCCCTTCCCCCAGCCCCACCTGGTGTTCCCTAGAAACCGGCCGCCTCCTCCTCGGCATGGCGCACGCGGCCGGGGATGGGGGCGGCCGGGGGTGGGGGCGACTGGAGCCGAGGTGGCTGTGGCTTCCTTTGAGTCCTTCCTCCTGTGAGGCACCTGCAGATGGACGTAGGTTGCACCCCTCCCTTTCCTTCTCGGGCGCCAACCTTTGGACGCAGGTCTGAGCCACCAGGGGTGCGGGGGAGGGGTGCCTTGACTTGAGCCTGGGCTCCAACCGGGCTTTGGGGTGGTGAGTTAGGGGCGCCCGATGTCGCTCATTCCTGTTCAGGCAGGAGTAGGTGACGAGGGTGGGGGTGAGGTGTTTGGGAACCTATCCTTGTCTCTGCCTCGGGGAGCTTCAGGGGCTTCTGGTCCGGGATTTGGGGGAACCAAGTAGAGACTCAGATTGAGAATTCGCCATCTCAGGCGGTTGAAACCGGTAATGCTCAAGCTCCAGATTGGGAAGTCAGCTAAGCTCAGTCGTACTTGTCCAGGGACATAAGGGGAAAGGGAGGAGAAAACCAGGGAATGGGAGACTTCCTGGAGGGGGTGAAATTTACATGGGAAGAAGAAGGGAGAGAGAGGGCGTCCCAGAGGAATGGTCTGGGCAAAGGCGTGGAGCTGGGAATTAAGCACAGCTGGTGGGGAGCATGGCCTGTGAGCCCATTCCTGTGACTGTGCCCATGGGGTGGGCTTCTGGGGAATTTCGTGGTCTGTGCCCTACGTGTTTTGCCTCCACTGGGGTGGTCTCTGGAAGAGGAAGATGGTTCTTGCAGGGGCATGACCGGCTGGCAGAAAGGTCTTATTTGGAGCTACATCAGTCTTGTTGAGATTTGATAGGGGCTAGTAAGCTGAAGGCAGAGTCTCCAGAACTGAGAGTGGACTGTCTCTGGTGGATGAGTCTAGGGATAGTGTAGTAAACCCTTGGAGAGTCAGGGCAGAGGGCTCCTGCAGGGGAGCGCTGCGTAGGGCCCTTGGGCTCTGTGGCTGTTTCTTTACTCTTTGGGCAGCTCTTTACCAGCACCTTTCTCTAGGCATAAAATAATAGAACTAAGTACTGACCTCCCTTGAGGAAGCTGCTTGTTCTAGTTTAGAGCCTCCTTCCCGGTTCTTCTCTTCCTTTTCCTTTCCTCCCTCCTCCATCTGCCTCCTTCTCAGTCTCCTTGTCTCTATCCCTTCCCCACACCCTTTCCTCACTGACTGCACTTCCTTCCTTGCTCCCAGCCTGGAGTCTCTGAAGGGTTCCTGGAGGAAATGTGGTGTAGCAGGGTTGACAGAATCTGTGGGCTTAGCCTGACTGGAGGAGGGCATCAGTTGCTCCACCCACCCCTTGGGAGGGTGTCCAAGTTTTAAGTAAGAGCATGGATTGACTGTGTTCTGTACCTTGCCCTGTGCTGGAAACCTCCTGGAAGCCCCATCTACAAGGTAGTGAGGAAGAGATGGATGAGAAAGAGTGAGCCCCTGATGCCCAGTAACTGTTGCAGAATGTAAGCACTGGGATGCAAAACACAGGCATCTGGAAAGGCTTCCCACAGAGAAGGATGATGTGAGAAAGTAGGGCTTAGAGAAACTGGCAGGGTATGGTTTAGGGGCACTGGAAATAGCCAGGTGTCTAGACCTGGTGACCTGCATGAATCTGGGGTGTACGGGAAACAGGTCAGCCCATGGTAGAGAAGCAAAGAGTGGCAGCGAGGGAGGTGTGTATCTGACTGGCACAAGGCTTTGAATATTAAACACAGGGTCAGGTGGGTCTACTGGTCTATTGTCAGACCAGCAACAGCAATGTCTGGAGAGTGCTGTTTTCAGAGGCGGATTCATAGTTCTGGGTCTTCAGGGCTGGAGACTGAGATGAGGGGACCAGAGGTGAAGCAGAGGGGGAAACTCCCATGCTGGCAGTTTCCTGCTTGCTCTGGGCAGGCAGGAAAAAGATGACCATATTTATGCTTAGGATGAGGGGCTAATGCAGGGTGGGAGAGAGGGCTGGTGAGCAGAGACTTAAAACTAGCGTCAGGTCCCTGGCTTGATCTGAGGCCAGACTGGACTTCGTTCTCTCTGCCGTGAACCGCACTCTCTCCGCTGTGGGAGCTTTTGGTAGTAACCAGCTTCACTGGGAGACATGGAATGAATTATAGCCTGGTGTTTTTTTAATACATTTCAGGTAACATTTGTTATAAGACAGCTAAGGAGGCTTCCCTAGGCTTATTATCTTTGGGGAGATGTGTAGCACCTCCCAGTACTCCCCAGCGCTATAAAATATTCTCAGTTCGGGAGCAAACTGCTATTTCTTCCATTTTGCAGTCTAATGATGTTGGTCTGTAGAGGCCAGTTACCAACCCCTCCCCACCCTCCGGTATCCTGGCTAACCCTGAAATAAGGTCAGAGTTGCCTAGAGCCTATGACCCCAGCCTCCTGCAGCACCCCTACCCGCCCTCTTGCCCCCCCCCCCCCCAGCCTAAATTCCCTCTGGGTTATTTTCAAATGCAAACAGCACAGTACTGCCCTGTGCTCTGGCCCTGAGCTCTGATTTCTCCTCCCATCCTACTTTGCTACACTGACTTCTTTGTAACCGTGGGTCCAACTTTGGGACACAGCTTGGTACCAGAACAGGGGTCAGCCTGGAGCCAGGGTTACAATCTCTTCCTCTGAGGCTCCTACAGTCTACTGTCGACCTGGCCTCCCTTCCTTGTTATTCTGGATGACTTTAGTCTTCCACTCTCCATCTTGTTGTCTCATGAAGGCAATGCCTGCTTCAGCCATCCTTTCTACTAGCCACACCTAACTGGTCATCACTGGCCTGCAGCCAGCTCTGAAACCTTAAACTCCAGTATCCTTCTCTGACTACAGTCCAACTTTTATTTTGCCTGTCTGGGACCTCAAGGAGATCTCTCGTTCCTTGCCACCTCCATTTTGTCTAGCTCATGAACATCACACTTGTGAGTCCTTCCTGGAGCCCGTGGTCCAGTATTTTAACCATTTTCTGTCCTGTGCCCTTGGTGACCACGTCACTTTACCTGTGAGTCCCACCCGCTCCCAATTCGGGATTCTATACTTGGAATATGGGGGGCTTCCGGGGCCATCACCTACCAGGCTGTCTGGTTCTGCTTTCATACACGGTCTTCAGCCTCACCTTTTCCTCCATCGCTTCTGGAGATCCTTCCTTTGTCCCCATCTGCTCCCCATTCCATTCCATAGGAGGAATGTTCCCAACTGGGCCACTTTCTCAAAGACCTTTACTCCCAGAGAGGGTGGTCGGAGGTCTGTGTGTGTGTGTGTGTGTGTGTGCGCGCGCGCGCCCCATGGCAGCAGTGAGGGGTGTCATTGACTATACTGACATTTCTCCACTTCTCAATTCCTTTTTTGTTAATTTAAAGATTTATTTTTATGCATACAAGAACTGGGGTACAAACCAGAGATATGGGGGGGTGAGAGGATCCACCAAAGACAGTAGGGGACAGAACAGGAAGATTAACTGAAACACACTGCTGAGGGGCTCAGCGGGTGAGGCAGGAGAGGTCTGCTACACCATGTGGGTCCCCTCCCCAGCCAGGGGTAGGGATTGAACTCGTGCTGCAGTGGCTACGGTTTGCCCCATAGTGCATTGCTTAACCCACTGCGCCACCAGGGAGGCCCACTTCTCAGTTCTCAGTGAAAGGAGGGCTCCTAGTTTTGTGTGTCTCTTGTGGAGACCAGCTCTGCCTGCCTTCTGAGGTACCAGGGTCCATCAGCTTCTCCTGTCTTCTTTAATGCCTGCTCCCCTTATGAATATGCTCATCTCCTAATTAGAAAAGCCTTTCTAACCCAGTCCTCTGCTGCCCTTTTCAATCTAAGGCTTTGTCTTTCTGCAAAAGTGATCCGTGACCCTTGTAGAGACTTTGGAAAGTCAAGGTAATAACTTACCTCACTTCAAGAGACATTAGTCGTCCTTCGGTGGGTGGCGTCTCAGTACTGTCACTAGTGTAGTCTGCGTGAAATGACTACTTAGGCCGCATTTCTTGAGGCTGGTCTGCTAGACTTGTCCCTTCTTCCTCTTCCTCTTCTTTTCCACACTTCTTGGCAGCTGGCCTCCTCCCTGCCACTCCCTGGAGCTGTGACTTCCTAGTGGCCAAGTCAGCCAGTGTTGCACCTGGCACTCCATGTTTGTGGACATTGTTGACCTGGCTGACTCGTCATTGAAATGATCAAGATAACCTGGATTCATTGACATGAAACATTTTCCTGCAACTTTGTTGAGTGGAAAAGAACAAGTTATGAAACGGCTTGAATAAGATGATCTCATCTTTGTCATACGTGTTTTCAGAAACAAAAACTGAAAACCTAAAGGTCATTCTTTTAAAGGGGTGGCTTCTGAACTTCCCTGGTGGCGCAGGGGTTAAAGTCTCAGCACTATAAAGCTGTCAGAGCCACTGCAGCACGAGTTCGATCCCTGGCCAGGGAGGGGACCCACGTGGCGCAGCAGACCTCTCCTTCCTCACCTGCTGCCCCCCTCAGCAGTGTGTTTCAGTCCATCTGCCTGTTCTGCTCCCCGCTCTGTCTCTGGAGAATCCTCTCACTCCCTGCCCACCTTGGGCCTCTATCCCAGATCTTGTATGCATAAATAAATAAAAATAAATCTTTAAAAAACTTAAGGGGTAGCTTCTGAGAAGGTGGATTTTGGAGGTGCTTTTATTTTCTACTTCAGCACTTGGATTTTGTGTAACTTGCAGATGTTTTTGTACACTTTCATTTTGTTAAAAAAACACACACACCAAAAACAAGCTTTGGGAATGTATTTTTTAAAAGCATAGGATTCCTTAGTGGCGCCCAAGGCTTTGAGGGTAAAGCCCAAATCCTGCCCTTGGCCTTCCAGGCTCGGATGACTGGCCTCTCCCACCTTTCCAGCCTCTGTTTTGGCCTTTCTGCCCTCCCTGCGCTTAGAGCTTCATCCCTGCTCTACCTCTCTCTGTCCCTTGAATATGCTGTTACTGTCCTGAGCGTCACGCTTTCCTGACCCTGCTCCCTGGCTGTCTCTTACTCACCTTCAGCTCCGAGGTCACTTCCTCTTGGTTTTTTTTTTTTTTAAAGATTTATTTATTTATGCACACAAGAGCTGGGGTACAGGCCAGAGTCCAGGGTGGTGAGAGGATTTACCAGAGACAGAGCGGGGAGCAGAACATACAGATCCACTGAAACACACTGCTGAGGGGAGCAGCGGGCGAGGCAGGAGAGGTCTGCTGCGCAATGTGGGTCCCCTCCCTGGCCGGAGGCAGGGATCGAACTCGTGCTGCAGTGGCTGCGTTTGCCCCACAGCGAGGTCACTTCCTCTTGTAAAGCCCCTCTGGCTCCTCCAGGATGGAGCAGCGAGCTGTTCCTCTGTCACCCCACAGCTTGCTCTCCCAGGGCACTTTTCAGGCTGTGCTGTGGCTCTGCTGTCGCTGTCCCTCGAGCTGGGTCCTTTGCCCTTACCTGCTCCCTCTCTACTGCAGCCTGTCTCCTCTGGTACTGAGAAACTGGAAGCAGGTATGAGGGACCGTCACTGTCTTTACTAAGGCCTCAAACCTGCCCATGTCTTCTGCCTCATGCTGTCCTTCCACGGGTAGGATCGAGGCTGTCCCACCTGCTGTGCTGGAGCCCATGCTTGTCCCCTGCCAGAGCTTACCCTTCCTTCATCTCTCTTGTAATTGCAACTTGGCCCTGGTTCCTTCTCATCTCTAGCTTATTTCCATCATGAACACTCCTCAATCACAGCCGCCCTGGAGCTCATATCCCACCTGGCTAGTTCCGGATCTGTTTCCTTCCTAGGCAGGCTTCTTCACACCTGCTCTCAGCTTACCTGTTGAGGAGCTCTAATTTGGCTTACTCCTGCCCACCCCCAACCCCCTATTGCTGCCCAAACAATTCTTTCTGGGGTCACAAATGACTTGCCATTACTAAATGCAATGAAAACTCTCAGGGGCCTCCCTGGTGGCACAAGGGGTTAAGTTGCAGCACTGAAGCTATTCGCAGCCACTGCAGCACGAGTTCGATCCCCTGGCCAGGGAGGGGACCCACAGGGCACAGCAGACCTCTCCCGCCTCGCCCGCTGCTCCCCTCAGCAGTGTGTTTCAGTCCGTCTGCCTGTTCTGCTCCCCGCTCCATCTCTGGTCAATCCTCTGACCTCCCTGGACTGTGGCCTGTACCCCTGCTCTTATATGCATAAATAAATCAATCTTTAAAAAAATGTTTTTTCAGGTAATTTCCTGCTGGCCTCTTAGTGGCATCTGTCACATCTGTCCACTCTCTATTACTCCTGGCTTTAGAGACTGTACCCTCTTCCTGCCTCATCAGCTGCTCCTTCTTCTCTGCCAGCTCATCTTCTTCTGCCTGACTTGTTCCTTTTCATTTTTTAAAATAAGGTACTACATTTCCATGATTCATAATGCAAAAAGATATGCTGAATTTCAACTCTAAGATGGACATGTTGATATTTCTGAAAACATTTTGTCTTCTCCGTCTAAAACATTTTTGGTGTCCTATAATTGCAAATTGGCAGGTTTTGTTTCTTTTGGTAAATAAAATAATGATCCATCTTAAAATTGATGGTGAGTGGGTTTAGACAATGTAAAGATACACAGTAAAAATTCTTCTCCGACCTGCTCCACACTGACACATATATATTTTCCCCCACATCTTCCATAGTTTTCAAGGCTACAGAAAAGGCGAGGAAACAGTTCAATGAATACCTGGATGAGGATCCTTCACCTCAAATCACCTTTTGTTAATACTTTGCAACTTTGTCTTACCTAATTTTTTTGCAGAACCCTTTAAAAGTAACTTGCAGAGAGTTATGTCAACATGTGTCTTTCCAGAACAAAGTCACTCTCCTACCCTACATAACCGCAGCACTTAAGAAACTTAACTTTGAACGCTGTTGTCTACTATAAAGTCTGTATTCAAACGTTTATACTTGTCCTAACAATGTTCTCTACTGTGCTTTAAAAATCCAGAGTCCGGGCCCTCCCTGGTGGCGCAGTGGGTTAAGCAATGCAGACCACAGTCACTGCAGCATGAGTTCGATCCCTGCTGCGGGCTGGGGAGGTGATCCACATGGTATGGCAGACCTCTCCTGCCCTCCCCACTGCTCCCCTCAGCAGTGTGCTTCAGTTAATCTGCCTGTTCTGTTCCCTGCTCTGTCTTTGGTGAATCCTCTCACCCCCCACACCTCTGGCCTGTACCCCAGTGCTTGTATGCATAAAATAATCTTTTTTTTTTAAATATTCATTTATGTATACAAGCACTGGGGTACAGGCCAGAGGTGTGTGTGTGGGGGTGAGAGAATCCACCAGACATAGCAGGATGCAGAACACGCAGATGGACTGAAGCACACTGCTGAGGGCAGCAACGGGCAAGGCAGGAGAGGTCTGCTGCACCATGTGGGTCCCCTCCCTGGCCGGGGATCGAACTCAGGCATTAGTGATAGTACTGAGACTTAACTCCCAGGCCACCATTTCTCTCTATTTTCAGATCTTTCCTTTCCCCTCCTGCTTTTCGTGTGTCTTTGTGGACCTGTGCATTCCTGTCACTCAGTGTCTTATGACCCATTCCTAACAGTACTCAGATTTTTCTCCAGCTTTTTATTTTGTAAACTTTTACCTTAAACTAAAATTGAAAGATTCGTACATGAGACGCTTAATTCTGATTCACCAATTGTTAATTATTTGCTACAATTGCTTTGATTCTGTGTCTATTTAGCCATCATTTTTTATTTTCTTTTTTTTTTTTAAAGATTTATTTATGCATACAAGGACTGGGGTACAGGCTAGAGGTGAGGGGGGTAAGAAGATCCACCAGAGACAGAGCAGGGGGCAGAACAGGCAGATCGACTGAAACACACTGCTGAGGGGAGCAGTGGGCACAGTGGGAGAGGTCTGCTGCGCCATGTGGGTCCCCTCTCTGGCTGGCGGCAGGGATCGAACTCGTGCTGCAGTGGCTGCGGTTTGCTTCATAGTGCATTGCTTAACCCCCTGCGCCACTGGAGAAGCCCCCATTTTTTATTTTCTGTTGGAAGGAAGTTTCAATTATCATGACACTTTACACGTGTTTCCTAAGAATAAGAATATTCTGGGCCCTCCCTGGTGGCGCAGTGGGTTGAGCAACGCACTATGAAGCAAACTGTAGCCACTGCAGCACGAGTTCAATTCCTACTGCCAGCTGTGGAGGTGACCCACATGGCACAGCAGACCTCTCCTGCCTCACCCGCTGAGCCCCTCAGCAGTGTTTTTCAGTCGATCTGCCTTTTCTGTTCCCCACTCTGTCTGGTGGATTCTCTAACCCCCTGCAACTGTGACCTGTACCCTAATGCTTGTATGCATAAATGAATAAATCTTTAATAAAAAAAAGAATAAGAACATTCTATATAACCTCAGTACCAGGATCACTTCCAAGGAACGTGGCATTGGCACAAGGATTTTTTTCCCAACTTTCAGTCTGTGTTGACTTATGTGTTGCTCCAGCATGGCTTCTGCATTTCCCCCATGAGCTGGGATCAGCCAGAGCTTACACATTGCTTAGTGTTTGTTGCCACATGGCTTTGTTTCATCAGTCCCTTGCTGTTTTATTTTGTTTCATTTGTTTATCTTTTAGGATGTTGACTTTTTAAAAAAAGATTTATTTATTTATGCATACAAGAACATGGGTACAGGTCAGAGATGTAGGGGGTGAGAGGAGTCACCAGAGGCAGAGTGGGGAGCAGAACGGGCAGATGGACTGAAACACACTGCTGAGGGGAGCAGCGGGCAGGCGAGGCAGGAGAGGTCTGCTGGGCCATGTGGGGCCCCTCCCTGGACTGCCGATAGCTTCATAGTGCCAAGGCTTATGCGCCACCAAGGAGGCCCTAAACTGGTGTCCTTTCAGTACGCCCTGTTAGTTGAATTAGTTATTTCTGGCACATTGAGATAGTCTAGCCTGACCAGCCAGCCGTAGGTCTGTATTTTAAGTTATGAATTCAACTAGTACTGACACCTGCAATTCAAGTCCAGCATCACAGGAGTCTTTCTTTCCTTTCCACATTCTGTGGTCTGTCTCCTACTGAAATAGCAAGAACCAGGTTCCCAACGTTAGCGCCTCTGCTCTCATGCCGTCTCCTATGGTACAGGACAGAGGCTTGGAGCCAAGCCCATCTATGTGACAGAAACAGAACCCTGCAGATACGTAAGATTTCTTACCAGTTGTTTTGTCCTTGAGATACATCCTTCCAAAAGAGCACGGAGTGCTGTGATCGAATTATTTCACCAATTCTTTTTTTCTGTGTGGCTGTGTGGTCCACATGCTGTACAGCTGGCTTCATTGCTTTGTCTTCAGCAGTCCCAGTGCCTCTGAGGCAGCTCGGTATGTGGGGAGGGGTCTCCCAGCACCTCAGACTTGCCTTGCTTGTAAAGGCAGCAACTTCTCGTCTTGCCCTGGAGCTCTCCCTCTTCCGCTAGGTGCTTCCAGTGATGAACAGCCCCGCTGCCCACATCGTGGCTTATGCTGGCAAGCGGTCTTCCGATGATCTCTTCCCCAACCCCACAATTTCCCAAATCTACCGCACCGCAGGGTCTCAACTTGCCCCCAAGGGCCTCCATAATCACCCTGACCCCCACACTGCACCTTCCAGCCTCACTCTTGCTGTTTCCCGGTTTGCACTCTTTGCTTTGGACACATTGTTTTTCTTTTCTTTTTTTAAAGATTTGTTTATTTATGCATACAAGAACTGGGGTATAGGCCAGAGGTGTGTGTGTATGTTGGGGGGTTGGTGAGAGGATTCAACAGAGACAGAGTGGGGAGCAGAACAGGCAGATTGACTAAAACATACTGCTGAGAGGAACAGCAGGCGAGGCAGGAGAGGTCTGCTGCACCATGTGGATCACCCCCCTGGCTGGCAGCAGGGATCGAACTCGTGCTGCAGTCTCTGCAGTTTGCTTCACAGTGCGTTGCTTAATCCACTGCGCCACCAGGGAGGCCCTGTTTTTCTTTTCTTCACTTAAATTGCAAGACTTCTTCGTATATGAGGTCTGCATGCTTCCCTTCTGCCCAGAAGGCTGCCCTGTCCTGGACACCTCCTTGTGTTCTTTCATACATTCATTCATTCATTCATACAAGAGCTGGGGTGTAGGCCAGAGGTATGGGAGGTGAGAGGACTCGCCAGAGACAGAGTGGGGAGCAGAACAGGCAGATCGACTGAAATACACTGCTGAGGGGAGCAGCGGGCGAGGCAGGGGGTCCCCTGCCCGGCCCGGGATCGAACTTGCGCTGCTGTGCCGTGTGCTTCGCAGTGTGGTGCCCAACCCGCTGTGCCACCAGGGAGGCCCTCCTTGTGTTCTTCAGGCCTTCTGCTTACGCATAACTTCCCTGACTCCCTGGTCCAGGCCAGATCACCTTACGCGTGCTGGGCGTGTGTCACCGAGCCGTGCTTCCCCGGATGTTAGTGACCGCATTGGTTATTGGCAGTTTTGTGCCAAGGGCAGGGGCCACCTCTGTCTTACCGTTGCTGACTCCGACAGATGGACCAAGGGTCAAAGGCAGACACAGGAGCGAGTTGGCTGGGCCAGGCTCTGCCTGTGTTCAGGGTCAAGGAATAGAATATCCTTTGTCAGAGGTCGCTGGTTCCCTTTCCCTGCCTGGAGTCACCTCTCGGCTTCCTCTCCTACCCTTGGGTGGGTTTTCTGGGCGTGAACTTTGTGCCTTGAGGCCAGGGCAGGTTGTCCTGGAGGAGGCAGCTGGCGGCACTGGGGCTCTGGAGTGGGAGCTCTCTCCACTGAGCGCGTCCCGCTGTGGCAAGGGGAGCCGGGTCTTGCTCCAGGAGCTTCCAGCCAGGTTGGGGCTGAGAGAGAGACTGGGCTGCTCCAGCCGTGATCCTCATCCTTTGTTCCCTCCCTTCTTTCAGACCCTCTGATATTTTTTCTTTCTCGTTCAGGACAAAGAGACGTGGCAGGCCCCTGGGCATTCTGGTGCCATCATGGCAGGTAAGGAGGAGGCAGGCCACAGGGCAGGACAGGAAAGTGAGCCTAAAGGCCTTCTTCCTAGATAAGGCCGCCCTGCCCTGGTCTTCCAAAGTTTTGGGCTTTCCCTGGTCCCTGCTGTGGCCTGTCCCCAGGTTTCCTCTGGTTCCCCCTGAGGCCTGTCTCTCTGAGACCCTCCAAATGAACCCTCTGAGACCCCTAGCCCTGGGACCCGGGAGGGACCAAACATCCCAATGCCCTGGTCCTCCCAGCCACGTGACAATGAGCTCAGCTTCCCGCTCTGTCACCACTGCTGCTGCTTCTCCAAGACCTTTCCTCTTGGCTTCCAGGGGCTCAGGCACAGAATGCCAGAGCTGGAGGGACCTTTGGGGAACATCTCACTCAGCCCCCACTCCTTGGATAAACTGAGGACTGGAGAGGGCTTGCCCCAAAGTGTGAATATTGGGGTGGTGGCTAGAACCCAGGTCGCCACTCACCCTTCCTGCTTCCCCTGCTTGGAACGGGCCCCCCACGGAGAAGGTGCTGCTCTCTGATGTACTGCTTTTATTCTTCTGGGAGAGAGTGTTCTGCCTCAGGGCTGGTTTGCGGCCTTACCCAGGAAGCTGGCCGGGATGGGTGAGGGCAGCAAAGTGGCCTGTGGCGCAGGGCCCACGGCCTAGCCCAGAGGGGGGACACTCAAGGAGATGCCTCATGATGTGTCTTGCCCACAGAGAAGGTGAACAACTTCCCCCCGTTGCCCAAATTCATCCCGCTGAAGCCATGTTTCTACCAAGACTTCGAGGCGGACATCCCTCCCCAGCATCTCAGCATGACTAAGCGCCTCTACTACCTCTGGATGTGTGAGTACTGCGGGCCGAGCGAGGGCTGGGGGTGCGCTGGGTGTTGGGGTGAGGTTGCCCACAGGCCTGCTATGCTTCACCCCACGTGCAGCATCTGCTTGGCCAGGTAATCTTCCCCTACCTGGCTCCCAGCAGGCTCCTCTCGTGGCTGACTCCCCAGCTGGTCTCAGTTTCTCTCAAGCCCCCTACCCTCGTGGCAGCCTCTGTTCCCTTCTTGCCTCCACCTCCCACCCATGGAGCAGGCCACGGAGCATCCAGCTGAGGGTGACTCCGCTACGGGATTAGTTTTCTAGGGACCCTCTGGTGACTGCCACAGGATTCTGGATTTGGAGAAGAATCCTTTACCCAAAGCCTCATTTTTCTTGCTTTCGCTGGGAAACTGCTCAAAGGGAAGACCATTTGGAGCTGGGAGCTGTGGGGTCGGGCGCGCTGGGTGCTTGCCTGCCCGTGTGGCGGGCTTCTCACGCGCAGGAGAGCACAGGCTCACTGGCCCCTGCAGTTCGGTGTCGCGTGTTCTGTGCATCTGAGAGCCCAGCGTCCTGGTATTTCAATTTTGAGGTCCGGTGTTTAAAGGCCTAGGTTTCTGATGGTCTGTGACAGGTTGGTGGGGAGAGGGCCACCTTGGGGGCGTGAGACTTGACAGTGCCCACCTTGGCTGGCCCGGGGTCCCTCCCAGGCATGTGCAAGGAGGGCAGACTGGTTGCCCCAGCCCCAGCCACCTGCAGTGTGACCACAGTCAGCTGATCTCATGCGACGCTGCCAGGAGTCGGCCTGCGCTAGACTGCTCCCCTGGGCACCGAGTGGTTGTGGCAGGACAGTCGTGAAGAACGTGGTCTTCGCAGCGGCTCCTTCTTGGAGTGGTAGAAATAGTGTGGGGACAGACAGGTGATTGGCAAGTCCTGGTTGGCCTGGGGATGGAGAAGGGACCTCTCCCACGTAACATGGGAAGAGGAAGGGTTGGGCAGCTGTGGGAGAGCTGTAGATGATGGGAGGGACATGAGAAGGTCGCCTCTGCTGCCTCCATCTTTTTCATCACATGTGATGCAGAAGTGGGGCCGGAAGCTTTTTGAGGCCAGCGGGCCTGGAATGTTCGTGGACAGAAGTTGAGGATGCTGTCCAGGGAAACCTGGCCGCTAAGGCTTCTGGGCCAGGCACAGGGTCTGCTCGAGCTTGCCTGCGGATGGAGAGAGCTGCAGGGCTTCCCTGCGCGGTGTTGCTTCCTAGTGGCTTCCAGCTCGGGTCAGGACAGCAGCTGCAGCGAGCCCAGAGACAGCAGCGGGGAGACGAGCCAAGGGGTCTGATGAATCGTGGGCCTGAGCTGCACGCGGAGGCTGGAGCGAGATGGCAGCTGATGGCCAGAGGGAGGGTGGCCAAGTCTAGGGAGGGCCGCTCCAAGAAGGTGGCGGAGTGACTGCAGCAGGAACACTGGCTCAGGTGTGCCGGCGGTGACGGGGCCCGGCAGGTGAGAGGTACACGAGCATAGAGGACAGGTGCTGCCGGTCTTGTGGAGCTACCCAGCCCCGAACCTGTGAGACAAATGGGTCTGGTGCTAAGTAGATCATCTCTCCGTGTGCCAGTGAGACCCGCCATCCATGTCACTGTTTTTTGCTATGTAAAGAGCAAGCAAAACCAGTGAGAACACCATGGTACCAGGCACTCTGAGGGCAATGGGTAGGGGTGGAAGAAATCCAGCTGGAATGCACAGGAAGAAATGCTTGTACGCAGCTTCAGGGGCCCTGAGGTGGGTGCACTTACAAGGGGACGGGGTTGGCAGGCCAGACTTGGGGAGCACTCCGCCCAACCATGGGCCCTAGGAACTTCCCCCAAGAAGATCTCATCTAGGAGCTGGATTTCAGGGCTATAAATAGCCCCCTAAGCCCTCACCCTTGAGATGCTTAAGGGTTCTGTTCAGAAACCAAGACCACAGACACCTGGCTGAGCCAGCCCGCCTTCGTTCATCCAGCAGGTCTTTGTGCAGCCTTAAAGGAACTCGGCCTAATGTCCCAGGAGGGAGCACCCCGGTATCAGAAGAGCAGGGTGTGTGTCAATGCCAGCATCTGATAAGGAGTCTTTGACTCTGTGATGCTCTATTCCGAAGCTCAGCGAGACTGTGTGGGCGCCCGAGTCCCACTCTATCTAGTCTGGTTGAGGAACTGGGGTTTGCACTTGGAGAATCGTGAGAGCTGCCCAGACCTGCAGGAGGTCAGAGGGACAGGAAATAAATAACGCTGCAGGTGTGATGGAGGGCTTCTTGGAAGAGGTGTGATAGTGGTCTGAGAAATAGATTTGACAATGGCTATTTCCAGCCACTGCTACCTGCCCCATCGAAGTTCAGGGCAGATGGTACAATAACTTGAAGAGACAAGGTCTTTTACTTCCCCCTTTTTGTGCCCCTACCTCGCAAGAGAAGAGGGAAGATGGGTTGCCTGCCTTGGACTTGACTGCTGCGGGCCGGGGAGGGCCAGGAGCTGAGGTCACTCTTACAAGGAGAAGAGCCTGAGGCTTTGGGGCCCTTTCGAGGGACTTGTGGGGCTGAGGCTCTGGGTTCCTGCTCTGGAGAGCCTGCTCCAGATTTCTCAGATCCTTAGGAGTGGGTGTGGGGAGGGATCGGTCTAAGCCCCCAGCTTTCTTTCTTACAGTCTGTACTTCCTCTGTGTGTGTGTGTCTCGTGTATCTGTGTGTGTGTTCACTGGTGCGGGTCGTGGTGTGAATCTGGGTGACTGTGGTTTACGTGTGTGTATGTCGCTGTGCTCGTCTGTGCTGCTTGCACGTGTTTGTGGGTCTGTGTTGAGTTCTGGCTGTCGTGTTTGCGTCTGGGTGCTCACGTGTCTCTGCATGGACCTGTGTCTGTGTGTCTGTCTGGTGTCTGTCTGTGTGTGCGCACGTGCTCCTGGGTCTGCAGTGAACAGCGTCACTCTGGCCGTGAACCTGGTGGGCTGTCTCGCATGGCTGATCGGAGGCGGGGGAGCCACCAACTTTGGCCTCGCCTTTCTCTGGCTCATCCTCTTCACACCCTGCTCCTACGTCTGCTGGTTTCGGCCCATTTACAAGGCCTTCAAGTAAGTGGTTGTTACTGACCCCAGCTCCTAGCCCTTCTCCCCTGTCTCTTCTCTACCTCTTTTCTCACACCCCCAAACTCACCTTCCCTTGGTCACCCTCAATTTAGACTCCCAGGTAGGATTGGGGCTTCCTGGAAACTGCAGGGCTCGGTGAGAGGGCAGGGAGTCGGAGCCTTCCCCTTGAGCTCCCCGCTCCTCACACTACCCTTGGCTAAGATCAGCACAGTCCAGGCCTAGTTTGGTTTTGCCTTCCCCAGGCAATTTCACGGCAGCTTCTGCTAATGGCAGCACCTGTCTTAGGAGAGCTGCCTAGCCGTGTCCATGTGAGGCCCGCTGATTTGGTGCCAGTGAAACCAAGCCATTCATGTACCACTGACATTATTTATGTGCTAATGAGGTCTTTCAGTTGTGCCAAAGGGTCTACCCATGCGTGTATCAGAGGAGCTCGCTGTCTTGGTGCCTTTGGATATCTCCCTTGTGTCCTATGGGGCCAGCTGTCTCGGTGCCAGCGGTCTACCCATGGGCCTCCGCTGTCTTTGCCCATCAGACCACCCATCTGTGTGCCAATACGATATCCATTCTAGTGGGACTTTCTTCCTCTGAGCTTATGGGCCCATCCATCCATGTGCCAGTGGAGCCGTCCAGCCCCTTGACAATGGGTTGTTTCTGCCACATGGACTCACTGCTCATGTGGGCCAAGCAGCCATGCTTTAGAAGGTGGTCCATTCACGAGGGGCTCCATCCCTGTGTAATGTTGCACACGCAGGCCTGACCCACGCAAAAAGATCTGTGGGCAAACACGGCCTCATTTTGGCCTCTCAGCCAATGCCTTCAGATGCCTTCTGTCCATTGTGTACTCACTCTGGGAGGGCTCGGGGGCCTTGAAGACGGGGGCTTCTGCCCAGGTGACAGGAGCCACCTCTTCTGCTGTAGGACTGACAGTTCCTTCAGTTTCATGGCGTTCTTCTTCACCTTCATGGCCCAGATGGTCATCAGCATCATCCAGGCTGTGGGCATCCCAGGCTGGGGCGTCTGGTAAGAAACTGGGCTGTTGGGGCTGGTTAGGGGTGGCAGCGTGGTACTTTGGGTGTGCCGTTTGCTTACTTCTGTATGCTAAGCTTGGCGACACCATGAGTTGCTGGAAGAGAGGATTTGGGATAGTGCGGTAGACGTGGCCACAACACTGGACGGGAGGAGGAACTTGCAGTGGTTTCTGGGGGCTAGGGTGTCAAGCATTATGGGGCAACACGAGGGGAGGAAGCCTTATGTTTGAGGAGCCTCTCCTGAGCCACGGGAAGGGGTCTTCCTGAGCCCCTGGACGTTCCTCTGCATCCAATGAGATGGCGCCTTGCTCTCTGAGGGTAGCTCCCGGTGCCCTCACCGTGCCTGGCAGCCCCAGAGCTGACTTCTTCCCGCAGCGGCTGGATCGCCACCATCTCCTTCTTCGGCACGAACGTCGGCTCGGCAGTGGTGATGCTCATCCCCACGGTCATGTTCACGGTTGTGGCTGTCTTCTCCTTCATCGCCCTCAGCATGGTATGCGGTTCCCTCCGGGTGGTGGGACGGGCTGTGATACAAAACTGGCCCTCCTCCAGGTCCCAGGTGGACCCCGTGTCTTCCCGGGGCTCACTGTTGGATGACTTGGCAGCCTTGCTCCTGGTGTGCAGGCCGTGGCGGGAGGGACCCCTGGCTTACCGGCACTTGTCACTGGCTCTCACATCTTTCTCAGCTGGACCGCCTCTTCCCTCTGATTGACCCTTCTTTGTGCTCTCCTCCTCCAGGTTCATAAGTTCTACCGGGGTAGTGGCGGGAGCTTCAGCAAAGCCCAGGAGGAGTGGACCACCGGGGCCTGGAAGAACCCGCACGTGCAGCAGGCGGCCCAGAACGCAGCCATGGGGGCTGCTCAGGGCGCCATGAATCAGCCGCAGACTCAGTATTCCGCCACCCCCAACTACACATACTCTAATGAGATGTGAGCCCTTGAGCCTCCCGGAGGCAGGGCTGGGGGCCAGTGGGATGGGGCTCAAGCCACATCATCTGTTGTGGTGACCAAGCAGGGTTCCCCTTTCCCTTTTCTCTCCCCAACTTTGTACAAAGAATCAGAGTTATATACACACACACAAACACATACACACACACACACACGTATATGTCTCTCCCCTCCCCCCACCTTTTGGATTCTGCTCTCGGCACCCCAAGAGCTGTGGGCTGCACCGGAGCTGTCCCGTGCGGTGGTAGCTCTGTCCGTGTCCCTCGTGAAACAGTGTGCAGTGGAGGTCTCTGTTGTTGTGGTGCTAGATGTATGTTTAGAACTAAACCAGCTCCTCGCCCTCCACCAGACTGCCCCCGAGCTTGGCCCAGGGACCCGTCAGGGGACGGGGAGGCGCAGCAGAGAGCCTGGCCCCTCCCCAGGGTTATGAACTGAAACCTTTCCACTTTTGGGCAACAGTATTTAGCTCTCCTGGTGGGGAGGTGGGGGTGGGGGGCGGGCAGGGGAGCCTCCCTTGGTCCTTCTGATCCTGGTCTTCCCCTCACCCTCTGCTCCCCTCCTCTTCTCCCTGCTGTCATTTTCTCTGTGGTCTCCTCTCCTGCCAGGCGCTCTCTCCTCCCATGTGGCATTTCTCTGTCTTCCCCAGGCTGAGTGTCCCAGTTGTACCTAATCACCGAGACTGAGCCCATTCCCAAATCCAGGAAGCAGTGGGGGGGCTGTGCCTGGGCGTGGCCCACAGCTGAGAATCAGCGCTTACCTAGGTACCTGACTGCCAGGGAATGGAAATGCAGGGCTAGCTCCTTGATTCTGAGAGTGTGGCCTGCTCCTCTTCTCTCAGCCCTGTGTCCCCCCTCTGTTCCTAGAGCCCCCCCAGTCCCTTCTGCCTTCATCCCTCCTGACACCCTCAGCTGCTGTGACCTGGTTCTCCTACGCACATCCAGGAGGGCGGGTTCCACTGCTCTCCTTGAAGAGGTGGGTGGTGTCCAAGCACTTTCCAGACAAAGGTGCAGCTGGAGTGGAGGCTGTAAATAACCGTCGTCGGTCTCTGGGTGAGGTCTGGCTGGCTCAAACCCACTGGGCAGGTTCTGGGTGTCTCTGAGTGACCGTTGGGTTCTTGGGAGCAGTTGCTGTTCTGTTTGGGTTTGGCAGAAGAGACGGGCATAGAGGGCTGGGCCAGAGGGAAGTCAGAGGAGGAGGCAGGCAGGACTCAGTGAGAAGCAAGCATCCCTTCTCCCCTCTCCCCTCCCAGCTTGCTTTTGGTCAGAGGGCAGTTCCGGGCCCTGAACTCAGCCCAGGAAGAAGCAGAGGTCCACTGCTCTCTGCAAGCACAAGACTGGAGTGGGATGTCAGGTTAGGAGGGTGGAAGGCTCCTAACTTACTGCCCTCTGCCTACTGGACTTTGTTTTTGGCCCTTCTTCACCCTGTCAGAACCCTCTTCCCCTTCGAGGATGGTGATCTCAGGCCTGTAGGGCTGTTGTGTTCCAAGCATCATGGGACTGTGACTAGCAGAGGTGCTGGCTCTCAGGCCTGGAGGGGAGTGGATTCTCACCCAAGCAGCAGCTGCCTGTTTCCCACCCACCTTTCTGCTTGGGGTCTTTGGCCTGAAAACAACCCCTTCTTGATCACTCGGGGCTGCCTGTAGCTTGGGATGCAACACGTGGGCTTCTAGTGCCATCCTGAGTTTTGAGTTGCAGGTACTTCATTTCCCTGTAAGCAGAGCCTGGAAAGTTCTCTTGCTAGTCCCTTGGCTTTGGGCCACAGAGAGTGATTGACTCTTCCCACTACCACTTTCTGGAAGCAGTTGTCACAGCCCCAAGTACCTGAAGAGAGACCCTAGGTCTAGACTCTTTCTCTCCAACCCTCCGCCCTCCCCTGGATCTCTCGTAGCTCCACAGGGCTCGTGGTCTGTCTGCCAGCCCAGGACCTGTGGCCCATGACCCATGCCACCTTCAGTTGATTTCTTGCCCTGCCTGCCTTTCCTTTTCCTGGCTTAGATCTATATAGCCCTGATTCTGCCCTGGGGAAGGCCTGTTACCTGTGTGTGGCCCAGCTTGTCCAGACCCTGGGATGCTGCATCTCCAGGCAACTATGCACTTTCCTGGGAAGAGAACCCATATGAAAAGTGGGGACTGAGCAGATTCATTTCTATTAGATGGTCTGGCTTGGGGGTGGGGTGGAAAAAGGCCCAAGTCAGTTCTGGGAATCCTCAGGTCTGCAGCCAGCCAGTGACCTGCTTTTGCATTCTGTCGGTGCCCACTGCTTCTCCTTGTCTGAGACATACAGACCATTTTCCAGTTGGCAGTTGACCTGCCTGAGCCAATGTGTCTGTCTGTGGTAACTGAGAGAACCATAATAAAGGGGAACATTTGACCCTGTGTGGTCCTGTGTCATGTGTCTTCATGTGGGCCTGTGCGGATCCTCACTGTGGGCTGTGGGGCACAAAGGAAGGGTGCGTCGTATGGGTCTGTGTCCTGTCATTTCCTGGGGCCAAAAACCACTTTCCTGTGGTGGTGTTCCCTGAGACAGCCATGAGTATGCATTTGGAGTTGCCACAGAGGCTGCTTGCCATTTGGAGGAAGGGGTTCTGAATTCCCTGAGGAGCAGTGGGTGAAGGGCAGTTTTGACAAAGCTGAGTGCTGACAAGGGCAGGGGTAGAGCAGAGGGCCCTACCTCAGCACTCATCAATGGAGATGGCATCTGACTGAGCAACCCCATCCAACACAAGGGGTACTGAGGGCCTGTGGATGCTGGAGAATGAAGAAGGCAGCCAAGTGCACCCACCAATTTTTCCCTTGCTGTGTCCTCCACAGAGTGCAGTTGGGCCTCTAAGCTCCCAACATCCTGCAAGATTCACCTCCAGTGACTTTTCACGGTCTCCCACCCCCTATTTGTTTGCTTAAGTCTATCTGCTTCCTTAAGGAAGACTGTATTCTGTAATTTTCTATGCCCCTGTTTATCTCTAGAAAAGGGAAGCTTCTGCTTTATTTCTGTATACTGTGCCCTTAAAATAGAAGCTTGAGCCTCCCTGGTGGTGCGAGGGGTTAGTCTCAGCTCTATGAAGCTATCCGCAGCCACTGCAGCATGAGTTCGATCCCCGGCCAGGGAGGTGACCCACATGGCGCAGCAGACCTCCTCTGCCTCACCTGCTGCTCCCCTCAGCAGTGGACTTCAGTGGATCCGCCTGTTCTGCTCACCACTGTCTCTGGTGAATCCTCTGACAGCCGGCACCCCAGCTCTTGTATGCATAAATAAATACATTTCTAAAAAACAACAACATAGAAGTTAGGTAAATAAGTGCCCCAGTGATGACTAGTGTGTATATGTGGGATGGGGTGGGAGATGAGGAGGGCCGTAATTAGGCGAGCTTCAGGCAGAGAGTCCCAGAAATACCAAGCACCCAGAGGCTGGAGGTCGGGTGACAGGACTTCCTAGAAGTCTACAGCTACGGGAAGCAGAAGGACGGACTACAACTCCCAGAAGGCTGCGCGATCACGCAGGCTGCCCGGTGCTCTCGCGAAGTTACGTGCCAATTGGAATTCATTGGAGGGACGGCCAGATATCGCGATATTGGGGGCTACCCCGAGATGTGCCTGGCGCGGGTGAGGAATTAAGGGGGGCTGGTAACCTGGCTTTTTGCGGTTCTGCAGATTGGGATTTGGGGTGTGCGGACGGTTTTCTCGCCACTGGGGGGTCTGTGGGTGTCCGTGTGTTTCCACTTTTTGCCGATTGTGTCTGCCCCCGTTTCCCTTCTCTCTGCTCGTGGGGTGCACTAGACCCTTTACCTGGTGGAGCCTGACGTGGGACTTGTATCTCTGCCCTCCGTCCGGGATCCCGGCTTGGTGCTGCCGTTCCATTCTCTGTCTGTCCCGTGTGCTTTAAATCTAGCTTAAAAGTTGACCCTCTGAGTTCCCCACTCTTAGCTTTTTACTGTTTAGCTTTAAAAAAATTGAGCCCGCTTCCAAAAGGAATAGGGACTGTCCAGAGTACAAGTTACATTTTAAAAGGTAAAATTTAAAAAGGAAAGCTTTGTGATGTTGGAATTACTTTTAGGCGGAGCCTAAAAGTACCGAATGGAATTTAAAAATTAGAATGAGGCCAATTTTCCTGTGAAGTATTTGGAGGCTGGTACTACATGATGGGCAGAAAAGATGCCCAAATTGGGAAGTTGATTGACTTGGGATCAGAATTTCCCCCCACCTCTCTCCCAGGGACTGAGAGGGGGCAGTAACTACCTTGCATATCATTATTGCAATACATATTATATATGTATTAAAATATATAATTTAGTATATATATCTAACATCTGACCTTCAAGAGGGCTGCCTAAATGGGATTCTAGAAGCTTTCAAGTCAAGCCTCCTTGCGAGGAGTCTTAGCAGAATGGCTTGAGCTCGCCCTGGAGAGTTCTTTGCCTTTCCTTGGGGATAACATTTTAAGTGCTCTTGTGACCACAGAACTCCTTTTAATGTCTTTGGGTTTTGAGAGTGACATTTTGGAGAGGTACAAGTTTATAGTTACAGGGGCAGAGAGTAGTGCATTGACTGGTGGGGAATGAGGCCAGAGCTGAAGCCTGGGGCTGTAGTGAGGGGCTCACCCACACTTGTGTTTGGTGCTACTTTGTCCCAGTCCTCAATCCATCATGGTTCCTGTGTTGCGCTGACCTCCCACCCATTTGATTCTCTTTTGGTCCTGGTTCTGCCCTACACTTGCCAGTATGGTGACTAGAAACAATACTTGAAACCTTTATTTAAACTCAGCCTTAATTAAACTCATAGAGGAGGAGACAGATATGACAAGCCTGCCATGAGGTGAAGCTCTTAACTGTCTGCCCTTTTCTTTGTAAAGAACGGGGAAGCTGCTACTTTACTGATTGTGGCAAACTTGCCTGACTGGCTCCCTGGCAGCTTAAAGTTCAGTAATCAGTTTTCAGTCCCGTAGTCTCTCTGCCTGCCAACTCTTTCTGTTGCTCAAGAGTTCCTGTGAGGCTAGCAGAATCCAGAGAAACAAGGTGCGATCTTCAGCCACCTTGGCCATACAGAGAGGTGTTTCTCCCAGGAACTGGATAGAGTAACCAACTCAGTGGTTTTGGATTTGCTTTTCTTGGAGAACAAACATAACTGTCAGCTGTCACCCTCCTCGGGATTGTCAGATTGAACTAATTTAACTTTGCTTTCAATGTTAGCTAAATTGTCCAATTTCTATTCCCTGAGTTTATATACTCCTCCTCCCTTTTCTAGAAAGGTATGCAGACTGTGGTTCTTAGCAGAGCTTGCCCAGCAGATCTTGGACTGTACTATCTGCTATGAGGGCACCAATAAAGTTGCCCATGAGGACTCCTGCCCTAGGTTTAACTGATGGGGGAAGTTCCTGTACCTTTCATTAACCTGTTCCTTAGGAATGATAGCAACTTGATTTGAGGGAGCTCCAGGGGCTGCAGAGATGAAATTCAGCTCCTGGCTTTGCAGGAATCTCCCTGTTCTAGGACCAGTTGACTGGGGTGTGACAAAGTTAAGGTTTGAGATCTGCCAGGGAGCTTTCCCCTAGAGAATCACAAGTCTGCCTCCATCACTTACTGTGGGTGGCAATCAGCATGGCTGGTTAGTTGTGGGAGGAGGCTGGCTGGTAGACCTCTAGACTTTGCCAGTTGCTAATGGCTCTCCAAGCCCTGGAGCAGACTCAGGTATGCTCTGGGTAAGGAGCGTCCTGGCTAAGTTCATGATACGGACCATAGATTGACCTTGCTGGCAAATATACCTTTGGAGGAATCTTGTGCTAGGCAACTGGTCTTGTTTAGCTCCTGTTGACTAGGGCCTGTGCCTTTGGAAGACTTGGACTTTCCGGTGATAATGGACCTAAATGAGATCCTTAGCTCTTGGGGTATGTGCCGGAGTCTCAAGGGCAAATGTTGAGTAAGTGGATCCCAAGGGGACCAAAGCACCTGTGGATGCAAAGACATGGAGGTAGTTCTTGGGTGATTCCCCAGGACTCCCTCAGGGTTTGCCTGAGTGCCTCCTCCTTCCACGTATTCTCCCCCTTTTGAGTATATCTTCTAGGCTCCCCTCGTGCACGAGCCCCTTACCACTGTCTTGCATGCATTGACTCAGAAATTTTCTCCTGATGGAGAGATGGGCCCAGGTCACAAACCAGGTCCAAAGCACAACCATGGACAGGGCAGGCTTCTGCCCTCTGTCCCTGCCTGTTCCAGATGTTCAGAGGTTGCCAGATGCCTGATTAGATGCCTGTGATTAGACCCTGTCACACATTCAGAGAGCTGGATGGGGGAGGGATAAGGGATGGGGAGAGGGAGGCAAGGAAACTGTTACAGCAGTTGAATCAGTCATCCGCAAACTGGTGCGTCTGAGAGAAGAATGCGTCTCCAACGATGATTTCAGGTGTAACTCCTGTCTGCTTCACTCATTGTCAGCTCCCCTGGCTGCAGTGATTCTTGCATAATTCCTTTGCCTGGTGCCACGTGGTCTTCAGTGATTGCTGCTAACAAAGTGGGTACTTTCTGTTAGTCCCCTCGACCAGACGAAGTTGTTAGTTTGCTCGCCAGCCATATTATCATGGGCATTTCTAGCAACATATGAATCCAGAGGAAGACACCAAGCAGCTGGTCCAAGGGGGCCCTTTATGCTGGCTTCCTTTATGACATTACCCTTCTGCTGTTCTCTTTCTGGGCTTGAAGTTGTAAGGTGATGCCCAGTCTGAAGTACAGCGACAGACAGAGAGAGGTCCTCTTTCAGCTCCCTGGCACACCCAGAGCTTTCTCGGAGGGTCCATCCACCTCACGGGCATCCCTGAACCTGTGCCCTGCCACTGCCTTCGCTTAGTTATGCCCTTCCCCGACCCCCTCTACGTCTCCACTACCAAGGACTGTCCCCACCACCTTGACACTGCCCTGGTTTTGCAGCCTCACTTGCTCCTGTGCTGCCTCCACAGCACACGTTAGCCTCACTCCTAAGCTGTTGCCTGTTTCTCAAACCTGCCACCCACCTTCCGGCCTCTTCAGCTTTCTAAGATTGCTCCTACTCACAAAGTTCTTTTTTTTCTCTGGAAACTTAATAGTCCATTCAGGACTCAACCTGAATGTCATTTTTTGGTGACATGGTCGGTGACTTCCTCACAGCCTCTCCAGATCAGCCACAGCCCTCGTATAGAGCTTCCTCACAGCCCTTAGCACTGTGCATTGTAACTACCCTGTCTGTGGCCAGCTGTCTCTCCTAGGACACCTCTCAGGGTCTGGCGAGGCTAAATAGGGAGGCAATACATTTTGGTTGAATGTATGAGTGAAGGTCGTGTCCCTTCTTCTCCTTTTAGATCCTAAATCCTGACAGCTTTATGAAGGCCGGTTCTGCAGGCTCCAGGACCAGAAGCCACCAGTCCGTCCATGGAACCCAGGGTCTCGTGTCCAGCTGCTGCGCCCTTGGGGGAGAGACAGTTCCGTGTTCTTGTGGGTGTCACTGGGAGTGTTGCAGCTCTGAAGTTGCCTCTCTTGGTGGCGCGGCTGTTGGACATTCCTGGTGTGAGTATCCTGCTGGACGGGTAGGGCAGCCTCTGGCCTGAGGCCCCCTGCTCTGGGCCAGTGTGTTTTGTGCATCGCACAGGGCTTTCTGTTCCTTTTTTTTTTCTCCCTCCAGATTTATTTGTTTATGCATACAGGAACTGGGGTACAGGCCAGAGGTGCAGGGGGTGAGAGGATTCACCAGAGACAGAGCGGGGAGCAGAACAGGCAGATCTGCTGAAGTATACTGCTGAGGGGAGCAGCGGGCGAGGCAGGAGAGGTCTGCTGTGCCATGTGGGTCCCCTCCCTGGCCCACGGCAGGGATCGAACTCGTGCTGCTGTGCCACAGATGCTTCACAGTGCGGTGCCTACCCCTTGTGTCACCAGGGAGGCTCCCTAAGAACAGAGAAGAACTATTGCAATAGATGAAAACAGACTGCACTATAGAACTGGGCTGAGTTCTGAATTCAAAAAAGGAAATGGAAATCCAAAAAAAGGAAATGGGGGCATTTCTAGCAGAGGAGCAGGGTGTGTGTGTGGGGCAGCAGATGGGAAATGACTGAGAGGAAAGTCAGTGTGGGGGGTCATGCCAGGACGATCAGACGAGGGGACAAGGAGATGAGGACCCTGACGAGACACTTGATGGAGAGGCTGGGTGATTATGGTTAAACCAACTTAGCAGGAATCTCGCTCTTGACGGAGAACCAAGGATGGTTCTGCTGAAAATGACTTCGGGACACCTCAGTTGATTTGTTGAAGGAGAGGCTCAGTAAGACGCGGAACTTGGGTTGCCTTGAACGCTTCCTGGCCGTCTGCACTGACTGTACGGCGCTGCTGGGCTGTGGTGCGGGCTCCACCCCGCTGGTGTCTGGGCTGCGCCGAAAGCCTGGGCCGGGCCGGGGTGCAGCAGGCGTGGCCAGCAGGGGGCAGTGCTCACTCACAGACGACGGCGTTGGGCCTCCGCCAGGGGCGGGAACGCTCACCTTTTACTTTCTGCAGACTTCTACGCAGAAAGTGACACCTCCAGCCCCCGCCCCAGACTGGGGAGCCTGGATGTTGGCCTGGCCAGAAGGCGTACGGGAGAACCTCTTGGCTGCCCGGAGGCCTGGCTGGTGCCGGGGCACTGCCGCCGGGGCAGCTTCTAACCCCGCCCTCCGCCCCCCCTTTCCCTCCCTGTGCCCAGAGCCGCCGTCGGTCGGAGGGGGCACCTGTAGGGGAGGGCCGGAGGCCTGGGAGGGTTTCTGCAGTGACAGCCGCAGCCACTGCCCCCTGGGGAGGGAGGGCGCCTAGTGGTTCCCTTTTCCCAGAGCCTGGGAGCAAGTGAGTTTCCGGTCTGGGGGTGGGTTGGGGGCAGGGAGCCCTATCCCAGGAAACAGATGGGCAGCCTCAGAGCGAAGGGAAATGGCAGCTCCGCGCTTCCTGCCATCCCACACAGCCAGCGTTTACAGCGGTGTGAGGAGAGGGTGGCTGAGGCAGGGAGGCGCTCAGCCCAGCCCAGGCCTCGCAGCCGGGCCTGCTGGGCAAACAGGCTTTCTGGAGCCCGCTTGGCCCCTCCTCTGCCCGGAGTTGCTGCAGCCCGACGGATCTGACCCGGGAGCGAGGACACCCAGACTTGGCCTCCTAGGGCCTGCCTTTCTCATGTAAAAATAAGGACGATTACACCCGTCCCCTGGGGCTGTTGTCCCGGCAGGGAGGGGACACTGGGGCTCCTGGCGCTGGTGGGCACCTGACAGTGGTTCTTCCTGCCGTTCATCCTCTCCTTTCCTCTGGCCTTGGCCTTGGCCCGCCACATGCTGCGGGTGTCCGGGCGCCAGCAGGTGGGGGAGCACCGAGAGCCACAGTGTCCTGCTCCTGTGGGCACACAGCCTGTGTGCGAGGCGGGGGTCCTTGTGAGTCTGATCTGGGAGGATCCTGCTTCCCTTGGGTTGGCCAAAGCAGTGGCCTCTCGCACAGCACTGCCCAGGCTCCCTGATGGTCCGGATCTCCCCATTGTCCCGTTTCTGGGCACCCCAGGAGCAGTCTTGGCCCCTTGGTGCAGTCCTCAGCTCTCTGCCTGCGAAGTCTTGGGTTCACATGCTTGAGGTTTTCCCTCGCCCCCTTAGGCATAGCTAGATTTTGATTAGCAGAGGACCTGCAGGGTGGGTGCCAGGAGCTGCGTGATTCTGCAGACCTGGCTTGTGACTCACCTAACTTAAGCCGCTGCCCTAGAGGCAGTTGTGCTGTTGCCCCACAGCCAGACCTGGAGGAAGCCTGGGATGGGGCGTGGGAGGGGATGGTCCCTTTGGCTCAAGCCTCACACAAGCAGTGGGGAGAGTAGCCAGCAAAGTAGCCTCGGGCCTTTGGTGTGATTGGAGGGAGCTGCCTAGTGGGGACCAGCTACCCTCTGGAGAGGAGGCTGAGCTGGGAGGAGGTTTCTCATGCTGGGATTCTGGGCAAGTCTGTCCTTTATGGCCTTAATTTTCTTAACTCTGCTTTGACGTGGGGGCAGGTACTCAAATGATCCATTTCCAAGGCCTCCCTGGTGGAGCAGCGGGTTGAGCTCCGTACTGTGAAGTATCTGCGGCACAGTAGTGCGAGTTCGATCCCCCGTTTGATTTCCGACTGTGTAGGGGGCCCACATGTTGTAGCAGACCTCTCCTGTTTTGCCAGCTGCTCCCCTCAGCAGTGTGTTTCAGTGGATCTGCCTGTTCTGCTCCCTGCTCTGTCTCTGGTGAACCCTCTCACCTCCCGCGACTCTGGCCTGTACCCCAGCTCTTGTGTGCATAAATAAATAAATCTTAAAAAAAAAAGATCCTAAATGATCCAAGGCATCTCCTGGCATTAGTGGTGGAAGATTCTAGATGTGAGTGTGGGAAAGACTAGGAGTGGGAGGCATGTCATTGGGCAGAGCTGTCAGCTCAGGCAGTTTCTGCCCTCTGGCTGGCGCCCCCTCTCCCTTGGGAGGAAGACGAGACACCTCTCTAGCTTTTCCAAGGGCAGGCTCACAGGGTTGAGAGCCGGCGAGTATTTTTCTTTTTTTTTTTTTATAATAAAGATTTTTATTTTATTTTTATGCATACATGAGCTGGAGTACAAGCCAGAGTTGCAGGAGGTGAGAGGATTCACCAGAGGCAGAGCAGAGGCAGATCTACTGAAACACACTGCTGAGGGGAGCAGCGGGCGAGGCAGGAGAGGCCTGCAGCGCCATGTGGGTCCCCTCCCTGGCCGGGGTTTGAACTTGTGCTGCAGTGTATCAGATGCTTCACAGTGTGGCACGCAACCCTCTGAGCCACCAGGGAGGCCCAGCCGGCGGGTATTTCTAAAGGTAGAGAGTATCTTCAGCATGGGGAGCTGGCAGATCTTGGACTTAGAGAAGGGTAAGTTTCTAGAACGCCCTCAGGCTGTGAAGGGCAGGGGCAGGAGGGCCTGGTCACATACAGTCTGGAGTAAAGTCTGCTCTTCTGGGTCTTCTGGATACTGATCCTTTGGCAGTATCCAGAGAAGCCACACAGTGTTCGCAGCTCCCACTGACCCATGGGAAGGAAGTCTGTGAGGTACCCTGGTGTGAGCTACAAGGATGCATAATTTTACTGTACAATGCACAATAAAATATGACATACAAAAAATACAACATGCAGTCATAAGCAACATGGCCAGCACTGGAGGGCTGTGGTGGTGTTCTGTTCCAGCCCCTCGGTGGACTGCGAGGCAGTGGGTGAGAAGTAGGTGCACCTCTGGGTGCTGCCGTGCCACCGTCCAGAAGATCAAAATAAAATGAGCCTGATGCAGGAATCAGCAAACCAGGGCCCACAGGCCACATCCAGTCTTGTTACCTATTTTTGTTTGACCTGAGGATTAAAATGTTTTTGTTTTTTTTTCCAAAGATTTATTTATTTATGCATACAAGAGCTGGGGTACAGGCCAGAGTCACGGGAGGAGAGAGGATTCACCAGACAGAGCGGGGAGCAGAACAGGCAGACTGACTGAAACACACTGCCGAGGGGAGCTGCTGAGGGGAGCAGCGGGCGAGGCAGGAGAGGTCAGCTGCGCCCTGTGGGGCCCCTCCTGGGCGGCGGCAGGGGTCGAACTCGTGCTGCAGTGGCTGCGTTGGCTTCACAGTGCGGTGCTTACCCCGCTGCGCCACCAGGGAGGCCCGGTTTTTGTATTTCCTCATGGCTACAAAATACCAAGAGAAGAATGTTTCTGTGAAGAAGAGTGCACTCGCTGCTGTCTCGCAGCGGTCACCGCCCCTCCTCACCGCCCCTCCGTCGCGGCCTGCCGCAAGTGCTGCCGCCACAGGGCGCTGTCCTGGCGCCTGCTCCAGGGCGGGCACCTAGCACGGGCGCTCCCTCCACATGCTACGAGCCGGCCCTGCTTGGCTTCTGAGCGCAGATGGGATGGGCTGTGTCGGGGCAGTGTGGCCGGAGACGCCGGCGTGATTCCTTTTGGGTGTTCGCGTGGGAGTTACTGCCGCAGTTTTCCCCTGTTGTGGAGAGTTTGGGGGCAGGAGGAAGACTTGCATTTTGCATCATTCTGTTCGATGTTAATTTCCTACCATCTGCATATATTTATTTTATTTTTAAAGTCAGCGGGACTGTCAGTGGGGATATTATGGAACGTTCTTTGTCACTTTATGCTTTTGAAAAATGCTCACAAAGACGAGCAGGAGAAACAAGGCCTGGCTTGAGGTTTCCCTTTCTTTCTGGGCGGGGGCCCTGTCTCCTCTGTGGCGCTGCTGTGAACACCCGTCTGCTCAGCCTGAGGATCTGAGACATTCATTTTTGCCTCTGCTGCCTGGCTGGCTCCTTGCTGCCCTGGCCTGCTCCTTCGGGGACGAGCGCTATAGGCGGCTGGTCAGAAGCAACCAGCCCTGGCCCCAGGGTCCTGCGCCCCAGGATCCTTCCGTGAAACCCCAACAGTGTGCCCACGGAGAGCCACAGCGTGCCCCTCTGGCTCTCCTTTGGAGACTCTTCTGTAGTCGGGCACAGGCACGAGCACTGAGGCCTGAGGCTCAGATTCTGCCGGCACAGGGAGGGCCGATGCAACCAGAAGCACCCCGGGAGGCCTGTGGGGCTTGATGCGGGGGCTGCTTCCTGCAGAGTCTGGGGGAAGGCAGAGGTCACGAGAAGGCTGGGGCACGGTGAGCAGGTGGCCCCTACTGGCCACAGTCAGAATGGCTCATGGCTCAGAAAGGGAAACCGGGCCACAGGGAGAAGGAGTAGCCCGACCCCACTAGCGGCGAGCCACAGAGCCAGGGCTCTTGTCAGCGAGAGGAAGGAGGGCCTGGGATCCGGGGCACGAGCCTCTTCTGCCCCACCTCACCGCTGCCGTGAGCGCGAGGCTCCCTAGGAAATTGTGGACTCTGCCCTGTCTGCCCACCTGAGAGACAGGCTCGCTGCGGGCAGAGCTCATACCTACGCACGCCGCGCCGGCTGCAGGCAGGGGCACGGTGGGTGTCTCTCGAGCCGAGTCGGCAGTGGGAGCCTTGGGACACCCTCTCAGCCAGCAGGACTCTTTTGGGGTTTCTTTTTGAGGCTGTTCCTCCACAGCTCGCCATGCTGTGGGATAACTGTCCTGGGTACCCAGAGTCCTTTTGGCCAACATATACCTGCTGCCTCCCGCTCAGGTTGGCTGCTCGGGTTTGCGTCAGTTTCCTGGCTGGCGCTGAGCACCGCCAGCTGAACCAGCACTGCCCCATCCGGTGAGTCTTCCGCTGCGCCAGCCGGCGTCCTGTGCCAGCAAAGCTCTTTGTTTCTTGCCTCCTAGCAGGTTAGGTCACAGCTTTCTTTTATTATTATTTTTATTCTTGTGTAGAAGAACTGGGGTGTAAGCCAGAGGTGTGGGGGATGAGACACACTCACCAGAGACAGAGTGGGATGCAGAACAAGTGGATTTACTGCTAAGGGGAGCAGCTGGCGAGACGGGAGCTGTCTGCTGCGCTGTGTGTGGGTCAGCTCCCTGACCGGGGATTGAACTCATGCGTAGTGGTGATAGCGCTGAAATTTAACCCTTAGGCCACCAGGGAGGCTCTGGTCCTTCCTCTTTATAGAGTCCTCATCACCGTCCTGTGGGGCATCAGCCAGGTCCTGCTAGAAGCACCTGCTGGCTTCCAGCCACTCAGCAGGGGTGAAGGTGGGGTGAGGGAGCCTTCAGCTGGGGCCCTTTTCTCTTATTGTGTAGACCGGACCTGCTCTGTCTCATCTGGTGGCTACTAGCCATATTCTACTCTAAATTACTTAAAATTAAATAAAACCAAACATTTGGCTCCTCAGTCCACCAGCCATGTCTCTGCACTCAGGCCACACGTGGCTAGAGGCTGCCAGTGTCCACAGAGCAGGGAAGATGCTTCCCCTGCAGAGAGCCCTCAGACGGTTCCATAGAGCAGTGGTTCCTGGCAGGCGCTTTGCCTCCTTGGAGGCCTCGGACAGTGTCTGGGATGTACTGATGGTTATAAGTTGGGCGGGGAGGGCGCTGCTGCCTCATGGCGCTGGTGGGATGAGGGCCGAGCTGGGCTTGGGGGTGGAGATGTAGGCCATGGGACTGCCTCGCCCTGTGGCTGTGCGGTGCATCTCCGCAGGTCCCTCTCAGTCTGCCTCGTGACCGGCCAGGCCAGTGACCTAAGAGTAGAAGTAGAGCTTTCGCCCCAAGTTCTGTTTCCGTTTCACTCCGCTGACTGTCCAGGAGCCCTGATGTCTCTTTCACAGAGAAAAGGAGGTTAGGTCTGCCAGTGGTTTAGGGAAGGAATCTCTGTCCGTGCTAGCGTGCGGAGGCAAAGTGGAGGCGGCTTGGATAGCAGGGTGTGCCCAAGTCTTACCCCTTCACGCACGGAGAATCAGGTGAAAAACAGTAACTGTAAAACTGCTGGTCTTGCCAGGGGACCAAGCAGAGGACATTGTGTGATGTGGAGGAGATTTTGTTCACGCCCAGACCTGCTTCTGCCAGGACTCGACGGGGTTATAAGAGAAACCCAGGAAGGGTTCCTTCCCTCAAGGAGTTTTCTGTCACACCACCGTGAAAGATGAAAGGTCCGGGTGAGTGAATAGTCAGGGTCACTTAATGTCTCAGAGGCTAATAAAACATGTTACAGATAGACAGAGACACACTCTCTCTCTCTCTCTCTATATATATATATGTTTATATGTGTATGTACAAACCCAGGGCCCAGTCCTGTTCCAGGACATCCCAGGGAGGATGAATGAAAATGAAAAACCACCCCTCTAACACCAGAAAAAGTGCACTGGGTCTGCTGGGCAGCTCTGGGTCAGGGTCACTGCCAAGGAGAGGTGGCTGCTTCAGCAGGGTCAGAGAAACGGCCTGGGCGAGAGTCAGCCGAGCTCTTCACACTCGTCTTCAGGTAAGGACGCTGACCCTGGACAGCTCCTTAACAGTGACTGTCCTTGGGGTGGCAGGTGAAATGAGCCTGGGGCAGAGCTCAGAAGGGAGCTCCCCATGGGGGGTGTTAGTGCCCAGGGTGCATGGGGGTGTGACCTTTGTTGGGACTCCCTGGGGCCAGTGGGAAGGCACTAGAAGGCTCAGGCGGAGGGATTGGAGAGGGGAAGTAGGAATAGAACTGGGAAGGGGGTGCCCAAAAAAAGCCTGAGCGGGCTTCTGCCAAAGGAGAACGTTTATGAAGGCTGGTCCTAGGCCCAGTCCTCACTCTGAAAGCAGCAGTTGGTTTGGGTGTTGGCAAGAGTCGGGGAGCTAGATCCTCAGGAAGCAGCTTCCCAGTGTTCAAAATAGAGGATGAACTGGGGCATGCTTAGTGGCAGATGGTTCAGAGCGGTTGAGAAGCTCTTGGAAAGTGGTCTGCGTGAAGCAGAGAGGGCAGTGACAGGAATCTCGTGTGGCTACCTGGAGCCTCTGCTGAAGGAGCTAGAGAAGCAGTTAAAGGAAAGGAGGACATGGACGCAAAGGGAGAGGAGTCCAGAGGCCACTAGAAGGAGCCGAAGCGAGTGGCGAAACCTCAGCCGATCAAGAGGCCACAGCGCGTCTTTGGGAAAAGAAGAGCGACTCAGAGCCCGGTCCTGGTGTCAGTGGTGGGACATCTGGAGGGACAGAAAGAAATGAGAGCGGCTCTTCCGTCCTAGTTTGTTTCCATCTGATGCACTTGAAAAAGCAGGAAAACTATGGTGGGAGGGCAGGACTTGAACCCAAGTTGAGTGATTCAGCTCCAGGCCTAGGCAGGTTCTGTCCTGGGTGCTGAGGCTGGGTTGATGACCTTCGGCTGTGCGGGAAACAGACAAGGGGCCAGGGCCAGGAACTGATTAATGTCTATCAGGAAGGCAAGGTGGTGGATTCCAGAAATCACTGCAGATGATTGAGTGCTAAATAAATAAATATTAAAAAAAAAAAAAGAAATGCACTTAGAAAACAGCTGTCAGTGGGCTTGATTGAACTCACAGGAAACAAACTAGTTTCAGTTTATCTTTTGGATATTAGACAGACTGCTATTTTAAAAAAGATTTATTTATGCCTGCAAGAACTGGGGTGTAGTTCAGAAGTTCCTGGAGTGGGTGTGTATGAGAGGATTCACCAGAGACAGTGTGGAGCAGAACAGGTGGATAGACTGAAATACACTGCTGAGGGGAGCAGCGGGGGAAGAAGGAGAGGTCTGCTGCACCATGTGGGTCCCCTCTGTGGCCGGGGATCCAACTCTTGCTGCAGTGGCTGCGGATAGCTTCAGAGTGCTGCACCTTAGTCCCTTGCGCACCAGGGAGGCCCTAGACAAACTGCTTTTGGATCTAGGTAAGGCCATTGATCAAAGCTTAGGACGTCCCCTCGCCCCCTTGGTGATGTCAGCCTGTTTATGAAGATCTGACCAGGGAGGGGTCATCCGTGAATCTTTCCCCCACCCCTGGCCTGTGGGCCTTGTGGAGGGGCTCTGCTCTTGACCTTGTTCTGTTCATAAATTGATTCATGTTGAAGGGCTGCTCAGGTGGCACTGGCCGAGAACAGGCCAACAGGGACAGGATTGAGGTCTCAGGAGCTCTCGGTACACCGTGTGAACCGTGGGTCAGTTCTAGAAAGGGGGAGTCTACCAGGGAACGTGAGAGATTGCATTTGGGGCCGGAAAAGTAATTGCTCAGGTGCAGCAACGTGAGTGAAGAGAACCCTCTGAGTTCTTGCTGGTTGCAAACTCCACATACATCAGCCAGGAGGATGTGGTTTCCTCAAGGGCCAACCTGGGCTCAGGCTCCACTGAGAGGCTCGTGGGTGGCAAGGGTGGGAGACATGAGACCCTAACAGGGGGCGACACCTCAGCCCCTACAGGCAGAAGAGGCGACCCCTGCCTCTTTGCTCTTCGGTTCTGGGAAATTTCATTTCTTTCGTAATTTCTCCCCTTTATTTTTCTGTTCCTTCTTTCTGGAACTCGTTATTAGTCAGATTTGGGGCCCCCTGAGTCGATCTTATTTCCTCACCTTTATTCGTGCTATTTGCCACCTCTCTTTTTCTGTTTACTTTCTGGAAGACTGCTTCTAAACTTACACTGAGTCTTTTCCTTTCACTGTAATTTTAATTTCTGGGACTTCTTTTTGGTTCCCTGAATGTTTGTTTCTAAAAAAACAGCACTTTGTTCTTGTTTCTTGGGTGCAATCTCTCATCTTTCTGAGGATGTCACAGAGTCTGTAGTTTTAACTTCTCCCTGCATTGCCCGCGAGTCTATTTTTTGTTTTTGTGTTTAATCTTTTCTTCTTGCCAGAAGGCTTTCCTCGAGTGTCTGATAATCCTTGACTCTTCTTATTTGGGCACCAGAAACCGAGTGGAAACTGTGGGTGGGACCTGTCACCAGGGACTTCACTGCTGGGTCCCCAGCTAGGGAGGAGACGTTTCGTTGGGGTAACCGCCAAATTTAGTATTTGAAGATTTCCTTTCCCGTAGCCCCCCGCCCCCCTTGACTCTCAGGATCACGGGCTGTTTCCAGAAAAGCCCCTGACAGGCCCAGCGTTCGTAGGGCCAGACGTAGTAAGGGGATTTGGGCCTCTGTGGTCAGGATGTAGATTCCACAATTGAGGAATTCCAGAATTCATTCCAGTCTAAAGTACCTTCTGGCAAGGAACCGCAGGAAAGGCGGTAGGCAGTTTCCAGAGAGCTGGGATGGAGACCTGAAATCCATGATGTACCATGTAACACACCACACGGAGGAGGTAACAGCTGCCCTGGTCTGTCCCGAAATGCCTCCAGAGCAGCCTTTCCACAGGTCTCTCATCCGCATATCTCTCCTTCCCTCATTCTACCTCCATTTATATAGCCACCTTGTTCCTTCCTAGTTGCCTCTCCATTCAGCACGGTATGCTGGGAGTTGTTGTCAAGGTGTTGTAAGTGGGAGTGGGTAAAATGACCCCTGTTCGCTGTGTAGCGATGCCCATCCCTCTTCACAGAGATGTGCGCCCTAATGCTTTTAAGAGTTTTTTTTTTTTTCATTTATGCTTATAAGAACTGGTGTGTAAACCAGAGGTGTGGGGGGTGTGTGTGAGAGGAGTCACCAGAGACAGAGTGGGGAGCAGAACAGGCAGATGGACTGGAACACACTGCTGAGGGGAGCAGCAGGCGAGGCAAGAGAGGTCTGCTGTACCACATGGCTCACCTCCCTAGCCAGGGATCGAACTCGTGCTGCAGTGGCTGCTAGTAGCTTCATAGTGCTGAGACTTAACCCCTTGTGCCACCAGGGAGGCCCTGTAACACTTTTATTTAACTGTGTGTATCCTTTTGTTTTATACGTGTGTGTCTGTGTGTTTTTGACACGTTTTGATGTGAATAATGGATTAAAAAATAAAAAACATCCTGCGTGAGATGAATCTGAATTTTGATCAGGGAGTTTTTAGCTCATTATATATTTATAGTATAATTACTATATTAGTGCTTATTCCTAACATCTTATTTAATGCGTACTACTTGTTGTGTGCTCTCTCTTTTTCCTCTTTTCTGTCCTTTATTGTGTAAGTCAATTTTTTCCTGCTACTTTGAAAGTCTTTTTAAAGATTTATTTATTTATGCATGCAGGAACTGGGGTACAGGCCAGAGGTGCAGAGGGTGAGAGGAGTCACCAGAGACAGAGTGGGGAGCAGAACAGGCAGATGGGCCGAAACACACTGCTGAGGGGAGCAGCGGGCGAGGCAGGAGAGGTCTGCTGTGCCATGTGGGTCCCCTCCCTGGCTGGGGATCGAACTCGTGCTGCTGTGCTGTGGATGCTTCACAGTGCGGTGACTTAACCCCTTGCACCACCAGGGAGGTCCCTGGTTTGAAAGTCTTAGATACTTATGGTTGGCTCTGACTCACCATGCCCCTAGCCTGGCCTTATCGCAGTGCCTCCTCCCTGGCTCTTTGGTTGTATATCCAGGGCTGGATTCTGCAGAGGGCCGGCGGCCCTGCTCAGCTGTCACCTTGATCCGAACGGGACAGCGTGTTCAGGGTTGTTCTAGAGGGGATTCCAGTGCTTACCGGGAGTTTGGTTTAAAAACCTTTAAAAACATCCTTGAGACTTTGTGCAAGTTCTGGGGAGGTGATGGAGGGGGGAGAGGGCAGATGGGCCAGTCTGAGAGCTGTGCCTGTAGAACTGGGAGTGTCTAGGCCTGCTGAGGTTATTTCTAGGTTTAGCCTGCTCTGGGGCCAGCTTTGCCCTCAGGTGCTGCGCAGAGTTGGCTGCCATACCATCCCGGCAGGAGACAAACAGGAGAGGGGGCCTCAGACAGCTGGGGAGACGGGAGAAGGGCACGAGGGGGCATGGGCACTGGCGTGCTCCACCCAAAGAGGCAGCCATTACTCAATGCCACCGAGTGCAGGCCCAGCAGTGCCAGAGCGCTCCGCTTTTCAAGAGAAGCCAGGAAATTGGATTTTCTGTGTGAAATCTCCAGATTTGTGTATATTGGCTCAAAAATATTTATAACCCCATGTAGACCAAATTCCATGTCTGCGGGCTAGAGCCAGCCCAGACGCTGCCATCCTCCGCTCTGGTCTCTTGGCGGTTCTGTCCTGGTCCCTCTTGACTCTCCTCTTTCCTGGACAGATGACCCCAGAGAGATGTGATTTTCCTCCCAGCTACCTCTTCTGGGTCCCTTCACTGCCTGCTTCTCTTGTCTTAAAATGTCGGCAATCTATCGAGCACCGTCATGTACCATTTCTCACAGCCGTTTATCCTTTAAGCTCACTAGCCAGCTGCATGTGACTACTCCAGCAAAGGTGTGGATACGTTTCGTTCTCACCGCATCAGGGTGGGATGTCCGGCCTTGGTTTTCCTGATCTGCCCACAGCCTGGGCGCTCGGGGCCTGGTTCCTAGAAGTACATGAAAGGATCCTGCTTCTGCCGGGCACCGTGTGTGGGGCCCAGCTCCCCAGTTCCTGGGCCTGCGGACAGCAGGCCGGTGGCGTGGCCCAGAGCTCAGATGTCCCCCTTTTTCTTGCGCTCCCGTCTTGTCGCCCACCCGCCTCCGCCTCTCCCCCCTCTGTGTGGCGGGGCTGCAGCTTCATACCCTGCGTGGCTGCTGATTCATCCCTCAGCAGCCCCTCAGGGACGGAAGCGAAACAGCCACACCTGGTGGGCCTGCCCTTGGGGTGATGGTGGAAGTAACTGTGCACACGTGGGGCTTGCTGCCGAGGAAGAAGTCCCCTCCCTAGCTCTGCTGTGAGGGAAGTTCTGGCCTGCCTGGCCCTCTCTGGCCTCCTGGTCTGTGTTGTGCTGAGAGCCACCCCCCAACCCCCCCGCCTTCACTTTTTTCTCGTGACAGCTGGAAGTAGCCGTGGTCACAACGGAGAGAGCCAAACATTTCTACAGCCCCCAGGATGTTCCTGTCACCCTGTACAGTGACGCTGATGAATGGGAGGTCAGTGTGGGGTTGGGGGCAGGGGGTGGAGGGAGGCTCAGGGCTGGGTTCCATGTGATTCTGCCAACCAGACAGGACGCTTCTCCCTGCGTGCAGCCTGGAGTCCTGGTGGCCAGAGCAGACAGACCGGGCTCCAGCCCACGGTCAGGGCCCTCTGGGCAGAGGCGATGAGGAAAACATCTGTGTGGCTCCTGGCCTGCAGGAGGCCGCAGTCTCCTCCCAGCTTGGCCGGGTGCCCGAGGTTGAGTGTCCTTGTGCTTATCTGGGCTGATGAAACCACAGAGGAGCTCTGTTCCCACCACCCCGTCCACGTGGCTCGCAGTGTCAGGGCTGTCGAGATGGCCGCACTTCCCACGGCCGCCGGGCTGTTCTGCTCTCCCGCAGGGGGCAGGCACTGACCGGTTCACCAGACGTTGAGTGTGGGCCTCCCTGGGGTGCCCTGCCAGGCAGCTTTAAACATTCTCAGCCTAGAACATTTCTGGCTGGCCTATCTTCCCCACCCCACCTCCTCCATTTCTCACCGCCCAGAGCCTTCCACGGACTTGGACAACCCAAGCATCCGCCTCAAGCAGACAGGCCAGAGTTCCCTGCCAGATGTCAGTTCTCTTGAAAACCAAACCATAAAGGGAATAGCTCAGAGAGACAAGGGGCGTTTGTTTCCCCAGGCCTGGCTTCTCTCAGGCTGTGGGCTTTCTGGTCCACGCTCACCAGCTCAGCTGCGGCAGCCTCGGCAGGGTTTGCTGACGGAGCTCCTTTGGGCTCCTACTTCGCGTCTCTGGGCGGGGTCGGCCTTCCCCTCCCCTGCCTGCTGGGAGTGTGGACAGCCTGGGGACCCGTTTGCTTCCCTCGCCAGGTGTGGCGGTGCCGCTCCGACCCCGTGCTTCACATTGACCTGCGGAGGTGGGCTGACCTCATGCTGGTGGCTCCTCTCGATGCCAACACTCTGGGGAAGGTGGCCAGCGGCATCTGTGACAACTTGCTCGTGAGTGGCTCCCGCGTCCTTCTCCCGTGCTGGGCCTCAGCCTACTTGTAGCCTCCTGTCTGTCGGCTCGTCCTTCCAGGGCGGGCTGCTCTGCTTAGCACCTGCCTGCTCTCCTTGCTCACCTGGGCGCTGGCAGGTGGGCACAAGCCCTGGTCCTGATGGGTGATCATCTGCGGGCGCTCTCACCTGCCCCTCGAGACCGCTCTTCTCCCTTTGCCCTTCCTTCTCTGGGCTGCCTCCTGGTGCTCTTCCGTGGGCTTCTGGCCTCGCCCTGTGGCCTGCCCCTTCAGGGCAGCTTCTCACCAGGCCCTGCACGTCCACATGGGCACTCTGATGGCGCCTGCTTCCTAGTCGTGCCCGCTCGCACCTGTCTCCCCTGGAGCTTTCTACACAGGCAGAGATGCCGCTCTCCTGTATGTTCTGGAAAGCTGAGAAGGGATGAGTGAAGGGAGACAGGGCAGGAAGCCCAAGCTGGTGACAGTGGAGATGAGAAGCGGAAGTTCCAGTGTGAAGTGGGAATGGTCTTGAGGGTAAGGGACCTCCAAGGAGCGATTGTCATTCCCACGTCTGTTTATGTGATTGTCCTGGGAGAATTTGGGGGTGATCTCTCCTCCTTCCCTCCTCCCTTGTCCCTACCCCTTTTCCTCACTCACTAAACCTTTACCTGTCATGAATCAGGCCCATGCTGAGGGACTCCCAGGACAAAGGAGAGAGATCTGGCCACGCTGCAGACAGGATGGGCGTGTCTGGTGTGCGCGTTGCTTCTTGGCAGTGGAGTCCCACCTTGCACAGTGCGGCCGGGTAGCAGGTTCAGTGAATGCTCATGTTTGAGGAAATCAGTAATTTTACTTTCGTAAGCAGCCGGGTAGTTCAGGTTTTAAGATGGTGAAGAAGTGCTTGATGAAAACTGAGCCGGGACTTTCGGGGTCACACAGGCAGTTAGTGTCTTCATATGTTTGTTGATGATGCTTAAGGCACTTCTTGAAGAATCTCCCAGTGGTTTAAGCCCCAGCTGAATACGCAGAGTGACCACGAGGAGAGCAGCATACGGGTCGTGCGGCCAGGACAGGGGTAGGGGCAGAGAACAGCAGGTCGAGGGGTGTTGTTAGAACGTCACCAGTGGGCCTGGTGACAGGGTGCCAGGGTGGCGGAGCAGGAGGCTCCTGGCCACTTTCGGCTAGGAGAGTTGGGGTGTATGTGACCTGTACCCTCTCCCCAAGTCTCCTGGCTTCCCCTGGGTCGAACAGCAGCCACTCACGTAACAGGCGCACAGGCCTCTCGCTGTTAAGCCCTTGCCTGGGTCTTCCGCTCCTTCCTCCCTCTGGAAATCTCCGCTCTTTTTTTTTCCTTTCCCAAGCTACCATCACTCCCTGAAATCTTTCGGGTTCTTGCTTCCTGGGCTGACTGAGCAGTGGAATCCGATTCCGAGATGAGCCCCCGGGCCATTTGCCTCAAAGGGTTTTACCTGAAGTCTCAAATATTTCAAGGAATCGCAACTCTTACAAAGTTCACACTCCTTATCCTTGGTCTGTTGGCTCTGTCCAATCTCAAAAGATGCTTTTGCCGTCTCTGAGAAGCAGCTCATCCTGCTTCCCCCCGACTTCAGCTCTCTCTCCCCTTGTCAGTGTCCAGGACCCTCCTCAGGTTCTGGAGCAGGAGCAGCACGTAAGCGTGCGCCAGTCCCCGGCCATGCACACCCTGGTACCTCTTTGTGCTAAGCGGACAAGCAGATCAGAAAGAGGAGGTGACTTCCTCGTCTCCTGGGATCTGGTCTCCTGATGGGATCCAGGTCTCTTTCCAGCCCAACTTGATTCTAGGGTCCCTGCAACTAGGGTGCTGGACACAACATTGACCGATCAGAAGTGACTGAGGGAACCAGTGTCCTCCTTTCTTGGCTGCCGCCCCTGCAGGCTCAGGGAGCAGTTTGTCCAGGAAACCCTGAGCTTTGAGGTGAGGTCGGAGAAGCTACCTGGGTTTCTGTTCCAGTTGATATGCTCTGCTTTGTGGGCGCTTAGAAACCCCAGCCCAGCCTCCACCCACCCCACACGCAGTCAGAGGGCTTTTCTAGGTACGCTCCTGACTTCTGCGGAAGCCACAGGTGGCACAGGGCCGAGAGGAAGTGGGACTGAAATTGTCCATTCATAGCCTGGCCGCTGAGCTGAGAGGTCGGTGCTCTGTGCTAGGAGCCCGGGTCTCGCCGGCACAGCTAGATCGTGAGTCCGTGCGCTGTGCTGCCTCCTTCCTGTCCCCAGGAGAGGGCAGGGGTGTCCTGGTGCACGCCTCGCCACTGGCCTGTTTGTGACCTTGTTCTCTGGACTTCCCCTTTTCTTTTCCCACTTCTTCCACTTAAGGGTGGGCTGCTCAGCCACTGTCTCCCTGAGGGGCTTCGAGCATGGGGAGCACCTCCCTGTGTGCCCCAAGTCTTACTGCTCCGCCAGGCAGTCTCCTTTCCGGGGGCCTGTGCCTGTTTCTGGAGCCGGCGCCAAGTTCCCCTTTCTAAGCATCGTCACCCTCCAGCCTCACAGTCACCAGGAGGGGGCTGTTGCAGTGAGGGTGCTGAGCCTCTCCGCTCAGTGTCCTGTCCCAGTGTTCGCAGCCAGTCATGGTGGGGAGCACAGCAGGGGTTTGAACCCAGGTCTGCGTGGTTTCCCAGCCCGGAGCGCCGCTGAGCTGGCTGATCCCTTTCACAGCTGCTCTGCTCTGCGCCTCAGAGCTTGGGAGGTGGCGAGGCTGCTCCACGGGCTGGAGGTCGTGCAGACCCTCACACCCCAGGTCGCTGTGCATGTGACCTTGGTAATGCCCCCTCTGGAGGGTGCGGCTTCCTGGCCCATGAAATGGGACAGCACCTTCGCTGCACTTTTCGCAGTGAGGGTTCAGGGCAGAGTACACATCTGAGGGGTTTTGACATGTGGTCGATGTTGTTTTCATTGCCAAGCTTCAGCTGACCTCAAAGTGGGGCTGGTGTCAGGGTAGCTGCACCTCGCCTGAGGGCGGTCGGGCCTCAGCTTCGCGGGTTTCTGCTCCCCAGGGCCGCTCAGTCTGCAGGCTGCTTGTCTGCGGCCAGCTGGAGAGAGGCTGACACGCACAGGAAGGCCTTTCTGCATGGGAGGGGTCTGCTTGGCGGTGGCTGGGCCACTGCAGGCTTTGGTGGAGCACCTGTGAGGGCCCGTGCGAGAGCCTGTGGGGAGGGGGAGAGGGGCGGGGGAACCTGAGGCAGCTCCCTGCAGACACGCTGGCTGAGGTGCCAGGAGGTGGGTGGGTTGGGAAGGGGCAGGCACAGTAGCAGGCTCTGCTCTACAGACCTGCGTCATCCGGGCCTGGGACCTCCGCAAGCCCTTGCTCTTCTGCCCGGCCATGAACACGGCCATGTGGGAGCACCCCATCACCGCGCAGCAGGTGGGCCAGCTCAAGGCTTTCGGCTATATCGAGATCCCCTGTGTGGTCAAGAAGCTGGTGTGTGGAGACCAAGGTGGGTATCCCCCACGCCGGGGCTGCGGAGGCGCTCCACTTTGGAGCAGGTCTGGGCTCACACTCGTGCCTCCCACACTCGGGACCTCAGTAAAACTGTTCTCCGAGCTCACCTTTCTCAGCTGGAAGATGGCAGTCATCATTCCTGGCTCAGGCAGAGACAGCCCAAGCCTTCTCCGGCTCCGGGGGCGCGTTCGGGGAGACTCTGGGTGGTCGTGGGCCTGGGTCCTGCCTGTCTGCGGGCCACAGCAGAACTTTATCCCTAGGTCTGGGCGCCATGGCTGAGGTGGACACCATCGTGGACAAGGTGAAAGAAATCCTCTCGCGGCATGAGAGCTGCCAGTAGAGTTGACCCAGGAGTTTTGTCCCACGTGTCCCCCTGCGCCCAGCGTGTTTCCAGGCGGAGCTGGCGATGAAGGAGGACACTGGTAAAATACGGCGGAGATGGCTGCTCTTCTGAGAGGGTCTGGCCTGCCTGCTGTGGGGCGTCCTGAGGGGCTGACCTGCCCTGGGTTAAACTAGATGAAGCCCCAGGTTCTCACATCTTTGAGCCAGAACCACACGCTTCCTGGAGTCCCTCCCCACTTTCCCTGAGGTGGTACAGCCAGTGAGAGGCGTCAGCTGTTGGGCCGTCTCTGGGCTCCTGGTGTGACTGAGAATGACTGGAAGACTTGATTCTGTGCTGGGCCCGGGAGTGCTTAGAAACAGCCACTGTGGAGAGCCCCAGCGTGGCCGGGCCTGACCAGGCGTGGAGCTCCGTCTCCGTGAGGGAGTGTGCAGGTGCCACGCAGGGTCAAGGAGGCCTGCAAGTTGGCAAGACCCTGAGAGGCTCCACCAACAGACTGGGACCAGGGCGCTGTGGAGTGAAGAAGAGGGGCCTTTCGGGAGACTTCTTGACGGCCCACCTGTGGCACTGCTAGGCGTGGCTGGGGAGCGTCTGGGCTGATGACAGGTGCCCGTAATCCCCACATCTATGGTGGTTAAGGGCAAGAACTCTGAGCCCGTAGAGAAGCCCAGCTCTGCCCCTCTGAGCAGTGGTGCAGGTGTCTGCCTCCCAGGCCTCCTTCCGCACCTGTACTGGCCACCCCCGCGGAATTGTTGGGAGGATTAAATGAGATAACAAATGAGTGACCGTAGGGGGTGAATGCCAATTAAATGAAATGTAAAGCTAGATGTGTGTTCATCTCGGTGAACTTTACTAACACTTACTGAAACAGACTGTCTCATTTTGGGAAAGTTAAAATCCCACACCTGAAATGACACTGATTCTGAACCTGACCTGGGACCCAGCTCTCTGCTTCTTGGTGTTACCCCCTTAGCTGTGCTGTACCTGAGGTAGGGGCTGGGTGTCTGTGCCTTCTCACCCCATTCCCTGTCCAACAGCACTTGAGTAGGGGGAGAGACGCCAGAGAGACAGACACATACCAGCCCTAGAGCCCCCCTGTCCTCCTTTGGCCAACTGCTGTCAGATGGCTGCAGTAGGAAGGGGCTTGTTTTCCTATTTGGATCTGAGGTTGGGGCTGGTTTCTGCCCTCCTGTCTTCCAGGCAGGACGGAGTGGGCCCACATGCGTTCCCTGGGACCACAGGGGGCAGAGCAACCTTTGAGGGGTTCCAGGAAGCCCACTTGCTGCAAGTAAGCCTCCACCAGCCTCCAAGACCTGTTCTTTTGCAGTTCTTGACTTAAAACAGGTGACTCTGAGATAAAAAGTAATAAAGAAAATATAAATTAGGAGCATCAAAGACCAAATCAGGGCCTCTTTGGTGGTTCAAGGGGTTAAGACGCAGCACTATGAAGCTGTCTGCAGCCACTGCAACACGAGTTTGATCCCTGGCCAGGGAGGGGACCCACGATGGACCTCTCCTTCCTCCCCCACTGCTCTCCTTAGCAGTGTATTTCAGTCAATCTGCCTCTTCTATTTCCTACTCTGTCTCTGGTGAATCTTCTCACCACCCTTTACCCCCTGCACCTCTGGCCTGTACCCCAGTTCTTGTATGCATAAGTAAATAAACCTTTAAAACAATCAAAACCCAAAAAAAACCATTTGGCTGGCGGAGGGATTGGGGTGCTAGGAAGTCCTGGGTAACTCAAGTCCAAAGTCGCATTTAAGTGGATTCCAGCTTCCCCCCGTCCACATCACCCTTCTAACCAGTGATGAGGCTTTTCCATTTGAATGGAAACTGCTACCACGTACTGGCACTTGCCCTGTGCAGGGCTTTCCGCAAGGAGACCTGCTGCAAAATGCCCGCTTTACAAGGCCACGGAAGCCAAATCCCAGGCCTCGGCCTGACACCTCTGAAAACAGCTGTGGCTACTCAGAGCAGCCTGAACCCTGTTGGCGAGGAGGAAAGCTATGTCCGAGTGGACGTGGGCCAGCTGGAGGCCCCATCTCTGGGGTCTACCACTCCACCATGGCACTCCCATACCCGCTGCCCACTTTAAATGGGGGTCTGGATGAATGGGTGTGGGTTGGCACCGAAAAACCCAGTTAACCCCTGAGCCAGACTGGATCTAAGAGGAGGCAGCCGTGAGTGTCTGAGCTGCTTCAGCCTGGCCCTATCCGCCAGAGGGGTGCTGAGCTCAGTTAGGAAAAAAGAACAAAGATAGGCCTGGCGCTCCCCTCTAAGAGTTGAAACTTCGAAGTTTCTCAGTGATGCCAGCTGCCCTGATCGTTTTTATGGAATTCTGGAATTTTGACAGAATAGCATCTGGGTCTGAAATTCGCACTCTTGGCAGCCTGGATTCTCTAGCAGCTGTGGGCAAGAGGAAGATGCCTCCGAACCAGGGCGTAGCCTCCACACTGCTGTCTCCAGCCCTCCCCAGGCCCTGTGTTCCTCTGCTGCCTCCCTACAGCCTCAGGGAAAGGCCCTGGATCCTGGGCAGGACACACTTGGCCGTCTGTGATCCGACCCCCGCCTGCCTTTCTGGCTCACCCCTTACCACCACCAGCCCTGCAGGGTCGTCTTGCTGCACTGGACAACCTTGAACGAGCCATGCTGCTTCTTGACTTCGCACGTGCTGCTGCTTCCCCTGGGAGGCCATCTTCACCTGCCTCTTACCTGCTTCCAGGAACCTGAGTGCCAGCTCCTTTGCAGTGCCTTCCCTGACTGATTAAGGCTGCCTTGGGGCCTTCTCTAGCACCCCCTCTTATTTATTGTTTTTTAAAGATTGATTTATTTATGCATACAAGAGCTGGGGTACAGGCCAGAGCTGTGTGTGTGTGTGGAGGGGTGAGAGGATCCACCAGAGACAGAGTGGGGAGCAGAACAGGCAGATTGACTGAAATACACTGCTGAGGGAGCCGGGTGAGACAGGTGCTCACCATGTGGGTCCCCTCCCTGGCAGGCAGCAGGAATCAAACTCAGGTTGCAGTGGCTGCAAGTTGCTTCATAGTGCTTGGTTAACCCACTGTGCCAACGGGGAGGCCCCTCCCCTCTTACTAGAACACAGAATTGCAAAAGGAAGTTTACTTTGTATTCTCCTAAAATGGGCGCTCTCCTGAGGCAGGCATTATCCTATTCCTCATAGAATCTGGCAAATCATTCCAAGCTTTTTATATTGACAAAATGAAAAAAAGTGTGTGTGTGTGTGCGTGTGTGTGTGTAGTGGTTCTGCTCCTTTCTGAGCATCGCAACCTATGAGCCATAAAAGCAAAGACTGATAAATTGGCCTTTAGAACGTCATAGCCTGAAGGCAAGATCAAAAGACCACAAAGGGAACTTCTCTGCAGCTCACATAAGGAAGGGTGAGTTCCCCTAATGTATAAGCTCCTGTGCAGGGATTAGAAGACCAAGGACACAAAGGAATGTGAGCAGAGGAGAAAAGAGCAGGAGCAGGCGCCCCTCCCCTCTGCACCCCACACACACCAGCCCTTAAACAAAAGGCGCCAGCTACCCGCCTTGTTCATGGGAGAGCAGTCAAATGAAATGAAAATTTTCATTTAGTACATTGGCAAGGGTGGTCCCTTCATACATAGCTAGTAGGAGTGTAAATTAATACAGTTTCTTCAGAGAATCATCCAGAGACATCTATCAAGACGACATATGCAGCTTACCTCCTGACCCAGCGAGTCTAGTAGAGATTTGTCCTGCAGATAGCTCACGGGTATGACACTAAGTGCACGGGCTGTTCGCTGCAGTGTTGTACACTATAGAAAAGACTGGAAACATGGAGGTTGGTTATACCAGTTAGGGTGCCTCCTAGAACTGCAAGGGAAGAGTCTCCTAGAGAGCACGAGGAGGCTCTAAGTGCTGATAATGGGGTGATGTCTGGTTAACCCCAAAGTGCAAGGTGCACAACAATGTGTATCTCACATTGGTTTGTGTATAAAAAGAAGTGAGGGTGGAAAAGACAGATCTCTTCAAGCTGACTTATATGTGCACCATTGTCTGCTGAAGGGGCCTCCCTGGTGGTGCACTGGGTTAAGAAACGCACTATTAAGCAAACCCCAGCCACTGTAGCACGAGTTCGATCCCTGCTGCCGGCCAGGGAGGGGACCCACATGGTGCAGCAGACCTCTCCTGTCTTGCCTGCTGCTGCCCTCACCGGTGTATTTCAGTCCATCTGCCTGTTCTGCTCCCCACCCTTTCTCTGGTGGATCCTCTCACCCTCCATTACTCTGGCTGGTACCTCAGTGCTTGTATGCATAAATAAATACATCTTTTTAAGAATTAATTTAAAAATGCCTGCTGAAAAGTAAACAAGCTATTTCATTGCTTGCCTCTCAGCAGGGGATTTGGGTGGCTAAGAAACAAAGGTGGGAGGCTGACTTCTAAGTTTTGAGCCAGGCGTATATATTATCTACCCCAAAAGCAATGAATGAAACTTTTTAAAAAAAGATTCCTTCTGCCCTTATCCAGAAGTTCTTAAAAATGACTTGGCAGGGAGTTCATACAAAAGTCCTGATAGAACAATCTAGAGATTTCCTTCGAGGCATTTAGAGAGGAAGATGACTTTTGAGCCCCTGTATGCTCCTTGTAGGTATTCAAGGTCTCCTCAAGGAGCCTCGGGCTCTAAAACAATTAAACAACCAAGTGAAAATCAAAGTGAGGCCGGGTAGCACCCACAGTGTGCCCTGAAGCTCAGGGGGAGCAGCAGCGGGTTGTGGGGAGGGGGCTCCTATCGGAGGGCTTAGAGCGCTTAATGAGGGGCTACCTGGTGGGTGGGGACACAGACTCCAGGTCCCAGAAGCCAGGCTTCTGCAGGGGAGCCTGGTGAATGTGGAGTCTGGTGAGATCAGCCTGTGGAACAGACTGGAGAGCCGAGGGGCTGGGGTCAAGGGAGAGCAGACTGTGCTGCAGACCTTGGCCTGGGGTTTAGGGAAGGGGTGGGGGTGCAAAAATGAGTGAGAACGTGAAGGAAATCAGCAAGACAGTGAAAACCACTGTCCCTGGCTGGTGGGGCAGGGAGCTGCGCAGTGGAGCAGCGTGTTGGCGCAGGGCTCACGCCAAGCCCTAGCACCAAGGGTTATTGCGCTGGCCACTGATTTTCCTCGTGGTTCCTGAGCATTTTGTGGTGTGGGGTTAGACTAACAGATGTAGGGCTGAGAGGATGGAAGAAAGGGGGAGCAGATCTTCCTTTTGGGATTGTGTTTCCTTTTTCAGGGCAATGTCTGGCAATAAAGGGGGAGAGAAAGTAAAGCCAGGAGTGGAGACTTGGCTAAACTTGAGAATAAAGAGTGAGGGTGGCCCAAGTAAAGGGGTGGCAGCAGAGCCATGCAGGCTGTCAGGAACGGGGTACAGTTTTGATGGAAGCTTAGAGTGGAAAATTTAGGATGGAAGCTTCACGAGGCCAGAAACTCGAGGTGGGGGTAGAAATGGCTAATGAGGGGCCTTCCTGGTGGCGCAGTGGGTTAAGCAATGCACTATGAAGCAAACCGCAGCCACTGCAGCACAAGTTCGATCCCTGCCGCCGGCCAGGGAGGGGACCCACATGGTATAGCAGACCTCTCCTGCTTCACCCGCTGCTCCCCTCAGCAGTGTGTTTCAGTCAGTCTGCCTGTTCTGCTCCCCACTCTGTCTCTGGTGAATCCTCTCACCTCCTGTGACTCTGACCTGTACCCCTGTTCTTGTATGTATAAATAAATAAATCTTTAAAAAAAAAAAAAAAGAAATGGCTAATGAGCTATTAAACCAGCTATGGAAGATCTGTAGGCACAGCCCGGAGGTGGGATGTGGAGAATTTGTCAGTCATTATGTTCCAGGGCAACCCTGATATAAAATGGGCCTGCCTGACTGGGTCCTCACCCGCATGCTTGAAAGAACTTTTATAATCCCCAACTGCAGGCGCACACAACAAAAGTTAATAAAGGGTTTTATTTACAAAAGAAAGGGAAATAAAGAAATGAATAACACAGGGAGAAGAGAGGACTACAAATCCGTAAATGTCCTACCAGTTCCTCTGAGCTGGAACCCAACAGCACGCTGGGAGCTGGCTCCGAACCAAGAGAGTCCCCAAGGCCCACACGTCTGGTTTTAGACCCAGCCTGGCTGCCTAACTTTACCCTTAGGTCCTAGTGATTCACCTTTTGATGGTGACCTTATAGGACTTGTAGATCTTGGGTATTGTTGGTCTGTTGTGGGGGTTGGAGTCATAAACCTATTTGTATAGTTCATTCAGGACATCCTTTCTTCCTAACAATTACAAAGAAACACCAGTCCTTACCGATGAACCCAACCATACCTTAGAAGTGATAGATTTCACAATATATAAAATTCCACAAAGGACTAAATCCCCCCAAAGAACACTACACAAGATATCCCTTGCTCTGATAAAATACAGATCTTGTCCCAAGACTACCTGCTGTTGTGTCTATCCAGGCACGTCTTTTAATAAACCTGCCCTTTTAAAATGCAGCCTTTCCTTGTTGGAGTCTATGTGTTACAGGACAGGGAGAGGGGCACCTCGGAACCCCCAAACCTGCCCGCTCTAAATATGTTCTGCCATCCGATGCATCAAGACAAAACATATTAGACATATAATGGAAAAGAGCTTTAATACAATTAGGGAGGAACACAGAAAAGACAAAGAATATAGTCAGTAAATCAAGCACCCAAAGTTAGACATCCCCTTGTGGGAAATCCAGCCGAACAGGATTGGCCCAAAGCAAGGCCCCAAAAGCCTGCCACACGTCTAAAGCACCTTCCAGTCGAGACCCATAGAAAAGAGTCAGAAAGGGCCAATTGGAAGGAAAAGAGCAAAATCTAAAGATAAAAACTGTTAAGCTCCCCACAGGTCTCTCACCCACATCTGTTCCAACCAGTCCAGGACCGAGAAGCAAGTGCAGCTTCTTCATGTGTGTCTCTGCTCCACGCGCCTCCTCCAGGTCTCCTTGCTGCTCTCCATCCTGCCTCCTTCCCCCTCCAGTCTCCTTTCAGCATCTTCTTCTCCCTGCTCAGCCCCACACTCCTTAGGGTGGGGCAGGGATCCTGGAACCTCCCCCTTTCCTGGGGACCCCCCTGTTACATATGTAGTCTTTTTCCTTAGTAAACTCACCCTATCCTACTGAGTGGGAAACTCTGCCAGCCCCTTCTCAGGAAATCCAAGGATTGCTTTCGCTCCCTGAACCCCAACCTCTGAATCCCATCCGTTTGAAGGTTAGCGTAATAGCATCTCTGAACTGCCACAGTACAAAAGAGGGGAGTAAGGAATGTTACTGAGGTTTGTAAGCTGGACACACTTTGATATTCTCCAAGAGACCTAAGTAAAGATTGGGGCTCCTTGGGAACTCCTCTGCCAGTGTGTGCTCCTCGGAGTGTTAGTCTGTGCAGAACTGAGTTCCCAGGAGCCCCAGATCGTATTTGGGTTCTGTATGGCGCTGAGTTTCCTTGATCTCCTCTCACCTTCCTAACGCAAAGGCTCCTGACAGTTAACTGGCATCTTCAGTCCCATTGTGTGAATGGGAAAGTGACGGTCACCCGGTCACCCCACCAGTGTTGCGCTGACGACACGTGGGAGTCGTGGAGCGAGCTGTGGGATGCAGGATGCTGCTGAAAGAGCGAGGTCCTGGCCTTTCCACTCTTAGACTACTCATACATCAGTCGAATGGGGAAGGAAGGCAAAGAGGAAAGGGAAGGGTCAAACAAGAAATATGCTCTGTCATCTCTAGTATCGGAGGCCTGAGTCTGCCCCACCCCAGCACTTCTCATCTGCTTGATGACTCACATTGAGATTGAAATCGAGCCCCAGGCCCCCAGCTGTGGTTTCAGTCTTATCACTGATCAGTTTCTGGGGTCCCTTGTTATAGATCAGTCAACGGCCCCCCAGGCAATCCTGGTCATAACTCCTGTCTAAGTGGGGGGGGGGGTAAGTTTATGGATTGGTCAAAGGCCCCGGGGCAGTTTCCAGGTCCTCCCAATTATAAAAAGTGCTGCAACAAATATAGGGGTACAGGTATTCTTTTGAATCAGTAACAACCCAAATGCCCAAAAATAGATGACTGGATCAAGAAGACGTGGTGCATATATACAATGGAATACTATTCGGCAATCAGAAAGATAAACTAATGACATTCGCTGCAACATGGATGGAGCTGGAAGGGATTATGCTCAGTGAAATAAGTCAGAAGGAAAAAGAAAAATATCAGATGGTTTCATTTTTAGGAGGAATATAAGGGAACCAAATAAGGGCTCAAGGAAAAGAACAATAGCAATAATAAAAAAAAATCACAACACAACAACAAAAAAGACAAAGACAAATCTGAGGCACTTTGGGGTGGAGAAGGGAGAGGGGATGGGGTGAGGGCAGGAAGAGCACAGGGACTGAGTGATGGTGCACTGGAGAAATGGTGGTGGGAGCTCCCTGCGGACCACAGTTGATGCCAAATATATATAAAGAAAGAAAAAAAATTTAAAAAGAAAAGAAAGGCCGGCACCCGGCCGACTCACCTTGCAGACCCTTCGCTGGGCGATCCAGCTTCCGGCTCTTCGCTGATTTGAAAAGCACTTGGGGGTCGGCCTCCTATGCCTGACTGACCGGCAGCTCTGCACTTGTATAGGGATGCAGAACCGTGGATAACAAAAATGGCGGCCTAACAGGCCGCTTAGGGTTAGCAGACCCACATGCCACCCGGTCCCCCTCTGCTCTCTTTTTGTTGTTGAGTGGGGGTTTGCTGGGAGAGGTTAGGGAAACCACAACCCCCAGCCAGCAATCGTCAGTGAGAAACACCTCCCCACCCTGGGGATGAACCCCATCAGACCAGGACTGTTCTCTCCTAGTGTCGGAGTCCTCTCTGGGTTCTTTTAGTCATGTCAGTAAAGAGTGAGGTCAGGCAGGAGTAACGGGTTTTCTTTCTGCTTCACAGTGTCCTCCACACTGACCACTAAGCACCCCTCACCCCAGCACTGCCCTCCCTGCGGTCCCTGGGAATTCCTTCCTCACACCCTACCACCACCAGATGCCTGGTTGCTTTTTTTTTTTGCTTGTTTTTGTTTTCAGTTCCAATTTAGTAGCTACTTCGTTCCCGTTTTCTTTCCTTAGCTTCCTTCATTTATGGGTTGTGGTTCTTTGTTTTAAAGATTTATTTATTTATGCACACAGGAGCTGGGGTACAGGCCAGAGTAGCAGGAGGTGAGAGGCTTCACTAGAGGCAGAGTGGGGAGCAGAACAGGCAGATCCACTGAAACACACTGCTGAGGGGAGCAGCGGGTGAGGCAGGAGAGGTCTGCAGGGCCATGTGGGTCCCTCCCTGGCTGGGGATCGAACTTGCGCTGCTGTGCTGCGGCTGCTTCACAGTGCGGTGCTCAACCCGCTGCGCCACCAGGAGGCCCCTGGGTTGTGGTTTTCAGAGCAGACTGAAGTTCTGAAGCCCCACACGGCGGCCTGCGGCCTGCGTGCTGGGAGCCCTGGGGTCCCTGTGACCGTTTGCACTGAGCCACTGAACGCTTCCTGGTGGCGCCAAGCCTGCAGTTCGTGCGGCGGTTCGGTGCCACCTGGGACAGGGCAACACCAGAATCAGGTCGGAGGCCCAGCAGGTGTCTAGGAGCACGGGGATGCTGGGAGTGGAAGGGTGTGAGGGCCAGGAGTGGGTGGCAGGTTTGAACTCAGGTCCTTGGGAGACGCGGGGCCGGCCCCGGTGTGGCCTGGGCTGTGCCGTCCCCTTGCTGTGACAGCACACTGTCTCCTGTTGGCTTCCTCTGCTGAGATTCCCACAGGTTTCCTTCTGCCTGCTGGCCTGGATTGCTGGTCCCTGGCAACAGGAGGCCTAACAGGTACCCTGAAGCGTTTTCCTGGAAGGAGGGGGTGAGTTCAAAGGTGCCTTTTGCCTACGGGCAAAGTAGGTGTGGGCTGAAGGGCTTTCAGCTGTAGTGATGGACTAACAGCCGTGAGCCTGGGCAGAAGCCCTGGGGTACCCACAGGAAAGAGAGGCGCGGTGGGTATTGGCAAAGGGCAGGCGGGGCGGGAGTGGCGGACAGTGTGTGTTTTCTGTCTGTCAGGTTTGCTCCATATACTCATCCTGGTGCTGGCTCCAGGAAAGGGGGTGCATGAAAAGGAAGCTCTTTCTAATAGCACAGCCAGCCAAGGCACTGGGAGGGAAGGACTTGGAACTGTCACCCCAGCACACCTTGGGCAGAGTCACCTGTGCCCTTGGGCTCCCTGTGAGGGGGGCCGGGCCTTGAGCAGGCTGGGCTGGGTCATGGGATACCCCTTAGAGTTGGGACCTAGAGCCTCTGCTTGCTGGCTCAGAAAATAGAGACAGTCAGGGCTTCAAAGGTGGCGCAGCGGGTCGAGCGCCGCACTGTGAAGCATCCACAGCACAGCAGCACGAGTTCGATCCCCGGCCAGGGAGGGGCCCACAGGGCGCAGCAGACCGCTCCTGCCTCGCCCGCTGCTCCCCTCAGCAGTGTATCTGTCTGTTCTGCTCCCCGCTCTGTCTCTGATGAATCCTCTCACCTCCCACGACTCTGGCCTGGACCCCAGCTCCTGTGTGCATAAATAAATCTTTTAAAAAAAAGAAAGTAGAGACAGTAAAATGTGCCCTTGTGCTGTGCCTCTGAATGAGGGATGAGGACGGAGGGCTCTGAGGCAAGGGGGTCCCACCGAGACTGGAGAACCCCAGGCAATCCCACGTGTGAGAGACAAGCCTCCTCGCTCCCCTGCCCGTGGCTGGGCCTGCCCAGGCACGAGCGCCTGTCTGGTAGCGGTCTCCGGAATGTAACAAGCCCATTCCAGCCAGAATGGATTCGCATGTCCTGGCCATTTTGTGCGGGCCCTTTGCACTCTGACTGCTTCATCAGTGACATCATGCCCAAAGGCACAGCCGGAGAGTGGCAGTGTGGGAACGCGGCTTCCAAAAGCCACACTCTTTCCACTGCACCCCGTGCTCCATCTGGCCAGCATGAGTGGCGGGGCAGTTGAGCGGCTGCGTCTAACCCAGTGAAAGAACCCAACAGGTCATTCTTGGTGCACACCAACATGTCTTCATCGCTGGTGCACCCTATGCCAGGCACGGTGGCTGGTGTTGGGGAGACAGTGAGGGGCAGCTACAGATGTGCTCCCTACTGTCAGGGCCCAGCCCTCTCGGGGACAGACCTTTATCAGATAAGAGAGTGGAGATGCTGCGATAAGAGCTGTGAAAGCAGCATAGGAGGAGGATAAATATGGGCCTAAGTTAGTGAAGGGGGAGAGGAACATTGGGGTAGAGCATCAGAAGAAAGATGAGTGACCAGGAGTTAGCAAGGGGAAGATGGCCCAGAATATTCCAGGTCACCTACCGTATATGCAAAGATGAGATGGAGAGGGCCAGCTGGGGGAACAGAAAGAAGGGTCTGGCTGGAATGGGGTGATGGGTGAAGGGGGTAAGGTGGTCAGAGGCCCGATGGGGCAGGTGCCTGTGAAATAAGCGTTTCCACTCTTTCCCATGAGCTAAATGAGAATGCGTAATAATGCATGTGGCTCCCTCAAGAGTCTGGACTGCATTAATAATGGTCATGCAGGTCAAAGGAGGTGATTGTTCCTTCTGGCCCAGACTATATCTGAAGGGTTAGGATCATTTTGGGGTCCCTGCTACCCAAGATATACAGAGAAGTATAAGCATATTGAACAGGTATATAAAAAGCAGGGAAGAGCAACCTCAGGGGACAAGAGTCTCCTAGATCTCAGGAATATTCTGGAAGCAAAGTTCAACTCCATGGAGGGAAACAGCCCTGACACTTTGGGCTTATGAAAATGGGGTGAAGGTCTACGGGGTGGTGCGCCTCCTGCTCTGGGGGTGTCTGAGCAGATGTGGGAGAACCTGAGATGCACTTAGCTTACCTGCTGGTCTAGATACGTTCTTTAGCTCCGACTGAACGTACATGGGGTGCCCCTGCTCTTCCGGCTCTGAGTGAGAGCCTTCTCATCTACATCCCTAAAACCCAGCGTCTTACCACACAGATGGCGGGGCCGATCCTGGCTAGCCCAGGGCAGGCTCTGGATTCGCTCTGCTCACACTGCGTTGGGGAGATGAAGCCATGGGAGTGTGGTGCTCTAGGCTTGTGGGTTGGCTGCAGCTGGCCGCCATTTGAGATCATTTCTCAGGGCTCCCGTTTCAGAATCCCAAGTGTTTTCTGGAACCTCGGACTTTCCAGCTGTCAGTCGTGAGGCCCCCCACAATGCGTACCAAAGTGAAGCCAACAAATCCCTTTCCTGCTTCCCTGTTAACTGTGCCTGTGAGACTTACCAGATCGCCTTGGTTTCCCTAAAGAGAGGGTTGCCCTGATCCTTGTACCCCAGAACTTTCACTCTTAAACCCCTCATCCCTGACATCTGTTCATCTCTGTTTGTCTCCAGACTTTCTCTTTTCTTGATAAGGGCTCCAACCTCCCACCCCCAAACCAGCCAGTGACCCTGTCACCACCTTCTGCTCCTCACTTGACCTCTTTTTTTTTTAAGATTTATTTTTATTTATGCATACAAGCACTGGGGTACAGGCCAGAGCTGTGTGGGGGGGGGCGGTGAGAGAATCCACTAGACAGAGCAGGGAGCAGAACAGGCAAATGGACTGAAGTACACTGCTGAGGGGAGCAGCGGGCGAGGCAGGAGAGGTCTGCTGCGCCATGTGCGTCCCCTCCCTGGCCAGCGGCAGGGATCGAACTCATGCTGCAGTAGCTGCGGTTTGCTTCATAATGTGTTGCTTAACCCACTGTGCCACCAGGGAGGGCCCCAGAGAAAAAGCCTGGGCTTATCCAGGATTTGAACCCGGGACCTCTTGCACCCGAAGTGAGAATCATACCCCTAGACCAACGAGCCGCTCTCTGAGCTCTCTACTCTTTGCTGAGTTCTGGGGACAGCATGAGACATAATCATTTAAATGGAAACTCTATGGCTGTGCATACGTGTCTCTCACATCTGAAGTGTCCAGTTTGGTAAGTTTGTCATGTGCAGACACCTGTGTAACCACCACCAGATCAGGCTAAGAACACTTCCGGACCCTCCTTTCAAGCTGACTCCAGTCTCTAGGCTGCCGCACTTTTATTGTCAGACACCTGGCAGGTGTTGCCCTTTATTCCAACCAGCTGGAGGACACAGATCTATGATGTTTGCTGTTCGAGCTCTGCCCCCATCCGACCTGGCACATGCGATGCCCTTAGGAGGTGCCCTTGAAGCTCCTTAGATGGACGGATACAGAGTTTGCCAAGTGTGTCTCAGCACATATGCCCAGTTGTTCTTTATGAAAGTGGCAGGGTGAGGCCTCCCTGGTGGCGCAGCGGGTTGAGTGCTGCACTGTGAAGCATCCGCAGCAGAGTAGCACGAGTTCGATCCCTGGCCAGGGAGGGGACCCACATGGCACAGCAGGCCTCTCCTGCCTCGCCTGCTGCTCCCCTCAGCAGTGTATTTCAGTCAGTCTACCTCTTCTGTTCCCCATTCTGTCTCTGATGAATCCTCTCACCCCCCACGCCTCTGGCCTGTACCCCAGCTCTTGTATGCATAAATAAATAAAAGTATCTTAAAAAAAAAAGTGGCAGGGTGACAAAGGAGGGGGGTGAGGGAGAGCAGGAAGAACCTTGAGGTGAACTTGCTGTTCTGCTCAGGGTACCTGTCACCACAGCAAGGGGCGCCCAGAACTTGGGGGCATACATTATTAGCAGGGGGCTCAGGAGGGTGGGGATCCTTCCCACAGGGCACTAGAGCTGGCTGCACTCCCATTGTGGGTTCAGACCCCTGGCTTGAGTGCCCACCATGGCAAGTTCAGAGAACTGAAGAATAAAAGCTGGTGCTGGGCTTAGGCTAGCCCTTGAAGCCGATGCCTGGCCAAGGAAGGCCAGGAGGCACAGAGCTCACTCGCCAGCCACCGTCTCCCTTACCTGGGAGCTCTTGTTCTTGGTCCCACTTGGGAGATGGTACCCACAAAGGCATGACGTCTCTGCCTGGGCAAGAGAACAAAATGAGAGTAGCAGGAAGTATCGTAGGACTAGCAAGGAGCAAATGAATCTGTGAACGACATTCTGATGGGTTCCACCCCCCGGGGGCTTTCCAGACTTTGTCCCATCACCCTGCCAGTAAGCTCTCAGACACAGAGCATTACAACTCCCAGCATGCCTTGTGGCCTCTCTGCCACTTGGGCCTCTGCACTGTGCGTGTGGCCTCTCTATGCACCTGTGTGTAAAGGCATTGGATGAGGCTCTCCTGCATGACTGCCTTAAGACAATGGCCCACATCACAGGGGGCCGAGGAGACTGATTGTGTGGCCATGGTCTGAGGTGGTCCGGGAGTAGCTCAGAATCACACCGAGGACCTGCACGGGAAGGCCTCCCTGTGTACGTGGTCGACGTGTCCCCTCCTGTTCCCCAGAAAGCTGACCGCCCTCTGTCTCCCCTGGACCCTGCTCCTCCTGCCATCGTCACGTGATCGCTCACGCTTGCCCATTACCTAATAAATAGCAAGAGGGCCGCTCCCTGAGCAGCAAGTTCTTGCCTTGCAAACCAGCTCCAGGACTCGGCCCTCAAGCATGTCCGCGGAAGTGTGTTGGCGGGTTCCCGACCACCAGAGAATCTGACTTTCTTTTTAAAAGATTTATTTATTCATGCACACAAGAGCTGGGGTACAGGCCAGAGTTGTGGAGGGTGAGAGGATTCACCAGAGACACAGTGGGGAACAGGACAGAACTAAAACACACTGCTGAGGGGAGCAGCGGGCGAGGCAGGAGAGGTCTGCTGCGCCATGTGGGTCCCCTCCTGGCCAGCGGCAGGGATCGAACTCGTGCTGCAGTGGCTGTGGCTTGCTTCATAGTGCGGTGCTTAACAACCTGAGCCACCAGGGAGGCCCAAGAATCTGACTTTCTGAAAATGAAGGTTCTGCTGGGAACTAGGGGTGGAGTTAAATGGCCATGTTGGCCATATTAAAAGACTGGACACGTGTGTGCCCTCTCCTGCTTCTCCTGCTTCAGCTCGTGATCTGGTCTCTGCTCAGACCGGGCTGTTGGTAGGACAGGCGGTATCTGGTACATGTCAGCCAGCTAATCTCTCTCTTCCGTCTCCTCCCTCCCCTTACAAATGAGCTTTTAAAATTTCTCTCTGCATGTCTGCTTTTGGGGTTTGTCCCGACTTCTTTTTTTTTTTTTAAAGTTTTATTTGTGCATACAAGCACTGGGGTATAGGCCAGAGGTGTGGGGGGGGGGTGAGAGGATTCACCACAGTGAGTGGGGAGCAGAACAGGCATATCAACAGAAGTACACTGCTGAGGGGAGCAGCGGGCACAGCAGGAGAGGTCTGCCATGCCATGTGGGTCCCCCCTGGCCGGCAGCAGGGATCGAACTCATGCTGCAGTAGCTGCGGTTTGCTTCACAGTGCGTTGCTTAACCCACTCCGCCACCAGGGAGGCCCTTGTCCCGACTTCTTCAGCACGTGAGTGAGGACACACAACCCAGGTCATTCCGTTTCCACGCTGTCCTACAACAGGAGGGGACCCGGACAGAAGGTCCACCCAGCCCCACAGCTGCCCTGAAGAACCCCGTCTCCAGGCTGTTAGATTTGAAAACACTCTTTGCTCTAAGACACAACCTGTGTTTTTTGGGGTTTTTTTTTTTATGCATACAAGAACTGGGGTGTAGGCCTGGGGTGCAGGTCAGAGGTGTGGGGGGTGAAAGGATTCACCAGAGACAGAGTGGGGAACAGAACAGGCAGATGGACTGAAACACACTGCTGAGGGGAGCAGCAGGCGAGGCAAGAGAGGTCTGCTGTGCCTTGTGGGTCAGCTCCCTGGCCGGGGAATCAAGCTCAGGGACATTTGGTGAGAGGCTGATATCCTGGGACTTTAACCCCTGCGCCATCAGGGAGGCCCTGAACAATCATTTTATTTGACAAAACTACTCTTTCCATTTTTGGTCAAAACAAAACCCATGTCCTTTTATCCTTATTTATGCAGCAAACACATTCTATTTTCCTTTGCTTCTTTTGGTCTCCTTGCCTACTTAACATATGTTCATCTTTTCTCCTCTATTCTTTAGAATACTCAACTTCTAATGAAAGCTAAAAAGGTAAGAGAAAGTTCCTAGCAGTGTGATTTTTAAAAAGACTCCATTTAAATTTTGTTTTCTTTAATCATTCCTTGGGATGACCAAAAAGTCAATATGCAGAGATAGGAATTGAATCTACAAGCGCTTTTATTCTTCGGTCAGCCCCTGGGATGTTTTTTCCTCATTTCTCCTGAGATGGTCACATTCCAAATAACTGATTAGAGTTACCATTATGAAAACAGAGGAGAAAAAAATGCAAACTTTCCTAGGCATTTCAGAGATATTTTTCTATTATCAGAGGCACAATGCAGTTGCTATTTGAAACGGTCTCTTTTTTCCCCCAGATATTTTATTTTTCCCTCAAGCCCTAGTCAGTGGTTTCTTTTCTCCAGACCTCAACTTATACAGTTAAATTTTATTTATTTATGCATACACTCCTTCAACTCATAGGCTAAAGAGTATTGCAGTACTGCACCATCATTCCCGTTTTCACTGGGCCACAATTAGACTGTTTCTCAGATTGCACCCAACTGGCCATTACCTGCAATGGAGGCTGTTTCTAACAGACAAAGTTCCACAATATCACCGGACAGAACAGGACGGACAGACAGGTAACTGTAAGCCTGAAGCCAAACTTATCCCAGGAAGAAAAACAAACCAGAGCAACTGGAAAAAAAAATAAATAAAAGCACAATGATTCAATTCACTGAATGAGGACTACGGGGTGTGCTGGGAGTCAGGCAAAAGTGTATTTTTTGCCTGGAAACCAGGCCCCCAGACAGGCAGCCAACAGGACTCACTGCTAGCAAAATGATTTACCAGAGCGTCCCGTTGCTGTGCTGGCATGGAGTCACCAAAATGTTACCAGAATTGAATCTGGTCGTGGTGCTGCTCTTACCGTTAGGGGGAAAGACCCTCCTGAATGGATTACACAAATAGGTTGTGGACTTCGACCCCCATTCCAGACCTACAAGATCCAAGGACTACAAATCCCATAAGGTCATTATCGAAGAGCGATCACTGGGACCTGAGGGTGGAGTTGAGCAGCCAGGCTGAATATAAAAGNNGACACGTGGGCCTTGGGGGCTCTCTCTCTTGGGAGTCAGCTCTCAGCGCACCGTTGGGTTCCAGCTCCAAGGAACTGGTAGGATATTTACAGATCTGTATCCCTCTCTTCCCCTGTGTTATTCACTACGCTATTTCTCCTTCCAACCCATTTTATATTAGGGTTGCCCTGTAACATTACTACTAAAAAGTCAATAAGCACCACACTCTGAAGCATTTGCAGCCACTGCAGCACGAGTTCGATCCCCAGCCTGGGGGGCTGGGGGGGGCGGTGGACGACACACAGGGCGCAGCAGACCTCTCCTGCCTCGCCCGCTGCTGCCCTCAGCAGTGCGTTTCAATCTGCCTGCTCTGCTGCCCACTCTGACTCTGGTGAGTCTCCCACCACCAACCCCCGCCCCCAGCGCCTCTGGCCTGTACCCACTTCCTGTGTGCATAAATGGGTAATCTTTAAAACAAGTCACTAAGCCGACAAGCACTGAATCTGTAAGTGCTTTTGTTTTTCATATCTCTGGGCATAACACCTTGAAGAAATGGTGGGCGTAACGGGTGGACGGCTCATCTTGGGCGGGCCTTTTCTACACCGTGTAAAACAAACGGTGTTCCTGGGATTTGTCACGCTCAGTTCCCAGAGCCTGTCCTCAAGCTCCTTGTTATCTCGACACGGGTTCTGGTGGGGCCAGTGTCTGGCGCACGCCTTCGCGCGTCATCGTGGCAAAGCAAGAGTTCTCGTTTAGTGAAAACAGCCCACTAGTCATATGGTGTGTACGTGCCCCTGTGCCAGGTGTGAGTGTGCAAAGCCCTGTACGAAGCGCGGAGCCATTTCCTTTCTCCCAGCCGCCTATCCTTGGGGGCATCTGTCTGAGCCTTCGAGGCTGAGGGTCCTCTCTGGGCACCAGAAACACACAGCAGTAGGGCCTCCCTGGTGGCGCAGTGGGTTGAGCAGCGCACTATGAAGCAAACCGCAGCCACTGCAGCACGAGTTCGATCCCTGCTGCCGGCCAGGGAGGGGACCCACATGGCGCAGCAGACCTCTCCTGCCTCGCCCGCTGCTCCCCTCAGCAGTGTACTTCTGTTGATCTGCCTGTTCTGCTCCCCGCTCTCTGGTGAATCCTCTCACCCCCCCCCCCACATCTCTGGCCTGTACCCCAGCGCTTGTGTGCATAAATAAATAAATCTTTAAAACAAAACAACACACAGCAGTGGAAGCGGCCTAGAGCCTAGGGCGTCAGGGAGGAGAATGTCCCAAACCAAGTCGAAGGCATGAAAATCCAGGGTGAGGATGTACCCTACAAACCGGTGCTCACCAAAGCAGCCAGGAGACGTGCCCTTTCTACTGGTGGGGCAAAAAAATCCTAATTAAAAAAAAATTATAGATGCGTGTGTATGTGTGTATATATGTATGTATTTTACATTATTGTTCATTTTTGTACAATGTATGCTTATATGCTTTTTTTCCCTTTCAGGTATAGTCCCCATAAAATTCCCACCAATCATTCACCTGTGAAGCATCACCGTAGTCCCTTGTGCTCTTCTCTCCCCTGTTTTTTTTAATTAGATTTACTTAATTGTATTTGATATCATTTGTAGTCCCCAGGGAGTTCCTACCACCACGTCACCCGTGCACCATCACCTCAGCCCCTGTGCTCTTTCTGCCCTCCGCCCCGTCGTTACCCCTCCACCCCACAGTGATCCCTTTGGTTTATCTTTAACCTTTTGTGCTTGTTGTGTTTTTTGTTTGTTTGTTTGTGGCTGTAATTGCTCACTTCCTCCAGCTCTCTCTTATTTATTTTTTTTGTAGTTGATTTTCTTTTACATTCCTCCTAAAAGTGAAGCTTCATTTGAGCTATGGCTTTATTGCTGCCTTCGCTGACAAATTCAGTGGAAGGCAGGCGTCGGAAGAGACAAGACCACCCTTACTACCTCCATGGCCTCAAGCCTCTGAGTCAGGTTTTCCAAGGTTATTGTTTATCTTCTGCACGTCACAGCCAGTTATCTTGAAAGTGTGGTCTATACAGTGTCTTCATCTCCGATCTGATTTTCACCCTCCACTAGAAACTCTCACCTAGGTGACTGGAATTGTTAGGGTGCCAAAGCTGGAGGACAGTTCTTAATACTGCTTTCTCCTTTGTTCGTTTTTTAAAAATTTTTTCCCTTTATTTATATATATTTGACATCAATTGTAATCCCCATGTCTTCCCCATCACCATATCACCAGTGCACCATCACCTCAGTCCCCGGTGCTCCCGTCTGCCCTCAACCCTCCCCCTCTTTCCTCCCCACCAAGTGTCCCCAGTCTGTCGTTGTCTTTTCATTTATGGTTTTTGTTGTGTCTTTATTGTTGTTATTATTGTTGTTGTTGTTCTTATTCCTTTCCTTGATCCTTATTTGGTTCCCTTATG
>JAGFMF010011739.1:1384301-1397050 GCA_019455555.1 Galemys pyrenaicus | reverse complement strand
TGTATATTCTTTGCTCCTTTGTCAAAGATTAGTTGTTCATAAGCTTGTGGGTTTATTTCTGGGCTTTCTATTCTATTCCATTGGTCTATGTGTCTGTTTGGCAGACTGACTGAAACACACTGCTGAGGGCAGCAGCGAGTGAGGCAGGAGAGGTCTGCCACTCCATGTGGGTCCCCTCCCTGGCTGGAGGCAGGGATCGAACTCGTGCTGCAGTGGCTGTGGTTTGCTTCATAGTGAGATGCTTAACCCACTGCGCCACCAGGGAGGCCCTCTCCCCTGTTTGGATCCCTCTTCGTCCTCCTCCCCTGCAGAATGTCTCTGATTTATAGTCACCTTTTTTTTCCTTTATTTCTTTATTGCTATTTTTTTTCCTGATCCCTTATTTGGTTCTTCCTTATTCCTTGGGTAAGTGAAATCATCTGAAAATTTTCTTTTTCCTTTTGGCTTATTTCACTGAGCATAATCCCTACTAGCTCCATCCATGTTGCTGCGAATGGCAGGAATAAACCTCATTTCTCCATGCCTGGATCACTGCACTTTCAGAAATGTATTGTTACCTGAAGCCCACTGAGCTTCTGAGCCGTAAGGTTGGCGAGGGGGATCACTCAGGGTTTCAAAACCGACCTGAGATTTCAGCACGCTCCAGTGGGCCCCAGAAGGCTGGTGAAGCTCCCTGGTGGGTGTGTCTGAGACACTCATCTGTGTGCTGCCCACACTGAGAGACAACATCGTGCCTGGGGCCTCCCTGGTGGCGCAGCGGGTTAAGCAACGCACTGTGAAGCAAACCGCAGCCACTGCAGCACGAGTTCGATCCCTGCCAGCGGGGAGGGGGGGTGCTGGTGTGGCAGACCTCTCCTGCTGTGCCCGCTGCTCCCCTCAGCAGTGTACTTCCATTGATCTGCCTGTTCTGCTCCCCGCTCTGTCTGTGGTGAATCCTCTCACCCCCCACACCTCTGGCCTGTACCCCAGTGCTTGTATGCATAAATAAATAAATCTTTAAAAAAAACACATCGTGTCTGAGGATATTCAACTGGCTTGCTACATACAGGCAGAGAGAAGCACAGGCAGTTTTAGGGTTAGTAAATTCTGTACAATACATTGGTTTAATTTGTGACAATTTTGTAAGAAACTGTTCATGATATGTCGCATTTATACTTAACTCATTCTGAAACTTCGCAAAACCTGGGAAAATGTTATAATTTCTGGGCCCTCACCCAAGAGCTTACAACGATAAGGCATTACACAGATTCAGAATGCAACAACGGCACTTATTTTTTTATAACACTTTTTAAAAGATTTATTTAGTTATGCATACAAGAGCTGGGTAAAAGACCAGAGGTGTGGGGGGGGTGAGAGGTTTCACCAGAGACAGAGTGGGGAGCAGAACAGGCAGATGCACTGAAATACACTGCTGAGGGGAGCAGCGGGGGAGACAGGAGAGGTCTGCAGGGCCATGTGGGTTCCCTCCCTGGCGGGGGATGAAACTCATGCTGCAGTGGCTGTGGATAGTTTCAGAGTGCTGTGACTCAACCCTTCGTGCCACAAGGGAGGCCCCCAACAACAGGGCTTATTTACAAGGAGGACATTTGGAGCAATAAGGATAAAGGAAAGAGGTTTTTTTTTTTTTAAAGATTTATTTATTTATACATACAAGAGCTGGGGTACAGGCCAGAGGTTCAGGGGGTGAGAGGACCCACCAAGACAGAGTGGGGAGCAGAACAGGCAGATGGACTGAAACACACTGCTGAGGGGAGCAGCGGGCGAGGCGGGAGAGGTCTGCTGCGCCACGTGGGTCCCTCCCTGACTGGGGATGGAACTCGTGCTGCTGTGCCGCGGACGCTTCACAGTTCGGCGCTCGACCCGCTGCGCCGCAGGGAGGCCCGGCATCGTCTCTTCTAGGAGAGCACAGAGCTGGCGGCACACCGACAAGTGGCGGGCCAGGACCAAAGTCATGGTGGCCGCTGGCGGTGAGCACGCTGGTACTGCTGACGCAGCGCCACAGCAGGTGGCAGCAGGAGGAGTTGCTGGTCACGCTGGGAGTAAGAGCAATGGCCAGGACGTGGTGCTGGCGGGGCATAGGCAGTGGACAGCTCTTAGACGTTACCAGACGTGGGTCAGCCGTGCCATCAGCACTGATCAGCAGGCGGTGATGTGGAGACTAGCCGCGTTGGACAGCTCTTGGAGGAAATGGCAGAGGTTCAGGCGTCTGCTTATCGATCTTTCACATGTGGCACCAGTGCACGGCTCTTTCAGGGGCACTGGGCACAGGCCAGCCACACCTCTCAGCAGGTGATGTGGATGGAAGCAAAGCCGGAGGCCGGAGCACGGCTCGGGTAGTCGGCAGTCAGGCAGCAGTCGACCTTTTCCAGTGATGTCAGAGAATCGAAGGCAGGAACAGAAGGTTTCGAGGATCTAACATGAAAGTCGCAACAGGCGTCAGAACTCTGAGTTTCTGAAGCAAAGATCTTTATTTATTTATTTATTTATTTATTATTAGATTAATTTATTTATGGGTCTCCCTGGTGGCGCAGTGGGTTAAGCAACGCGCTATGAAGCAAACTGCAGCCCCTGCAGCATGAGTTCGATCCCTGCTGCCGGCCACGGAGGGGACCCACATGGTGAGGCAGACCTCTCCTGCCTGGCCTGCTGGTCCCCTCAGCAGTGTACTTCCATTGAGCTGCCTGTTCTGCTCCCCACTCTGTCTCTGGTGAACCCTCTCACCTCCCTGGACTCTGGCCTGTACCCCAGCTCTTGTATGCATAAATAAATAAATCTTTTTAAAAAATTATTTATGTATATTTGACATCAATTGTAGTTCCCATGGACTTCCCACCACCATGTCACCCGTGCACCATCACCTCAGTCCCTTGTGCTCTTTCTGGCCTCATCCCAGTTCCTTCCCCCAACCCCCTCAAGGTGACTTTGATTTGTCTTTGTCTTTTTGTTCTTGTTGTGGTGTTTTTTTTAATTGTTGTTGTTCTTTTCCTTGAACCTCCTATTTTTGTTTGTTTATTTCTTTATAGTCCTCCTACAAGTGAAAGCAGCTGATATTTTTCTCTTGCCTTTTGACTTATGTCACTGAGCATAATCCCTTCTAGCTCCATCCATGTTTCTATAAATGACTCTAGTTTATCTTTTTGATTGCTGAATAGTATTCCACCGCATATATGTAGCACATCTTCTTGATCTGCAGCAAAGGTCTCAACAAGTCTCAGAGATTTGAGTGTCTCTGAAGCAAAGGTCTCGAGTGTGACTCTATTTGCTGCCCTGGCTGGTATCCCTATCAGTGTGTCCAGGTCTCCAATGTGATTGGCCCATCTCCAAAACTTGTGCCATTTCCTGGACTTGACTTGTGCCAGGGCAAGCTCAAGCTCAATTGGCATGTTTTCAAAACTCTGTTGGTTTCAAAACCCATTCCCCACTGGCACACCAAAACCTACCCTGCACCGGGTTGGCCATCAAATCTGGCTCATGCTGCCTGTGGCGGTGGGTGCAGGGACCCTGAAGCAGAGCTGGACACACCCCACTGCGCCAAGAGCCAGAGGCCGTGGCTGCTATTGCAATTTTATCTTTCAATCAGGATGAATGAGAAAAGTGATGTTCACACACCTCAGTGATGTGAACGCTGTGCTCAGGGTGACAAGCTGCCAATCTGTACAAGGGATGGAATGGGGATTATTTCCTCAGGATGCGTGTTTCTGTATGTTAGTGACTTGTTGGGTAGCTAGTAAAGTACTAGAAATGATAAATGAGTACAGGGTCCTTTTGTAATAAAAGTGATCTTGACTTGATCCCAGTGTTTAACAGTAAGGGTCGTTAACTCTGATCATACGTAACTGTGATAGAATGCAGCTATCACTGTGATAGAGTGAAGATACAAATCCTTTTTTTAAAAAAAAAATTTTATTTATTTATGCATACAAGAGCTGGGGTACAGGCCAGGGTCATGGGAGGTGAGAGGATTCACCAGAGACAGAGCGGAGAACAGAACAGGCAGATGGACTGAAATACACTGTTGAGGGGAGCAGTGGGTGAGGCAGGAGAAGTCTGCTGCGCCATGTGGGTCCCCTCCCTGGCCAGAGGCAGGGATCGAACTCGTGCTGCAGTGGCTGCGGTTTGCTTCACAGTGCGTTGCTTAACCCATTGCGCCACCAGGGAGACCCAAGATAAAGTCTTTTTTTTTTTTAAGATAAAGTCTTAATCATGATATAAATGATAGTTCGGGCCTTCCTGGTGGCGAAGCGGGTTGAGTGCTACACTGTGAAGCATGCACGATACAGCAGCGCGAGTTCAATCCCCAGTCAGGGAGGGGACCCACATCCCCCTCAGCAGTGTGTTTCAGTGGATCTGCCTGTTCTGCTCCCTGCCCTGTCTCTGGAGAGTCCTCTCATCCCCCCTCAACTCTGGCCTGTACCCCAGCTCTTGTGTGCATAAATAAATAAATCTTAAAAAAAGATAGTTCCCTAAGAAAGAAAGTAAATGTGGCACCTATAGAGTATATGGTATGCATTTATAACAGCTATTTTATAGCTGGCAATATCAACATTTTAAAATTAAACATTTAAGAGTCAAAAAAAAATAGAATCCCCCTGAGTACCCACCACAATGAATGAAAACAAAGCAAAGTCAAGCACCATGACTCTTCATTGTGACATCTCAGAACTCTAGGATTAAAAAGATCCTTCTGAGAGACTTCTGGAATGCTGTATGAGTTTGCAGATCCTCTGCCTAGTAAAACAACCACAGCCGATGAAATTAACCTCAAAATACATAAATACTCGAATTTGTCCCAAAGACATGTGTCAAATTAGCAACATTTATTTAAGAAAATACTAAATTTTGGTAAGAAGAGAAGCTGAGGCATTTGAGTCCCAGACTGCTTCATCCCTTTCCTCTTCCAGCTCGTAGTGACAGAAGCTCCAGTCCAGACAGGTACTGCCACAAATACAGGTTCTACCCTGCGCCCATCTCCCAGATGAGGGGACCTGCACCTCTCTGGGAGTGACAGCCACCACTCTTTCTTATCCCTGGCCCCAGTTCTGTGTGCAGAAGCTCTATTCGGGGCAAGAGTGGCGGAGAGCCCTGGGGACTCTTCCTCAGTCCGTGCCCCACTGGCAGGGTGAAACCTCTGCACCAGGCGTGGTAAGATGGGCCTACTGGGCCTGATCTGCTCATTCTGGCTCAGTGATGGAGTGGGCGTTCCACATGGAAGAGGAAAGATTAAAGTCAGAGATGACTGTTTCCACCAAGCACTCTTGTAAAGCAGGGGTGTCACTCTAAGATACTAGTGGCGACGGTGGCCCATAGAATTTACACACAGAGAGAAGGAGGACAGAAACACAGAGCTCTGATGCTGGCCCCGAGGGAACTGACTTCATTTCAAACAGTGTAGGAAAATTCAAGCATCTGAGTGCTCTAAAAAGCAGTGGAGATGTTGGTAGGAAGAAATTAAGAGAGGCTGGTAAGAAAAACAAATTAGGGCCTGGTGGAGCAGTGGGTTGAGCAGTGGGTACAGCAGCGCGAGTTTGATCCCCGGCCAGGGAGGGGACCCACATGGCGCAGCAGACCTCTCCTGCCTCCCCACTGCTCCCCTCAGCAGTGTGTTTCTGTCGATCTGCCTGTTCTGTTCCCCACTCTGTCTCTGGTGGCTCCTCTCACCTCCTGCGACTCTGGCCTGGACCCCAGCTCTTCTATGCATAAATAAATAAATCTTTAAAACAACAACAACAACAACAAAAAAAAACAATACCCAAATTAACCTTAGATCAGCTAGAAGTTTAGCAGAGGGGACTAGGATAAAAGACAGTTGAGACCAGCCCTCTTGCAGTCAGAACAGATCTCAAGAGACTGACTTCAATGACTACCCCCACAAAGGGGCTTGAATTGAATTATTTAAGACTGTGGAGCAATTTATGTCTGACTCTTTGACGCCCAGGGCATCACTGACAACAATAGACCAGTTAGTTAGCAATTAGTGAAGGCTAATAGTTGGGTGTGTGATACTCATAGAAGTTGCTTAGAATAGAAAGACCAAAGAAAAAGACAAAAAGGGATCCCTAGGAAAACTGTCACCCCAGACGACAGTGCCATGCTCAAGGCTGTGCCTTTTATTTTTTTAATTTTAAGATTTATTTATTTATGCATACAAGCACTAGGGTACAGGCCAGAGGTGTGGGGGTGGTGTGAGAATCCACCAGACAGAGCAGGATGCAGAACAGGCAGATCAACAGAAACACACTGCTGAGGGGAGCAGTGGGCAAGGCAGGAGAGGTCTGCTGCGCCATGTGGGTCCCCTCCCTGGCCGGGGATCGAACGCATGCTGTAGTGACTGCAGTTTGCTTCATAGTGCGTTGCTTAACCCACTGCGCCACCAGGACGGGCCAAGGCTGTGCCTTTTAAAAGTGACATCAGAAACTGCACACATTGGGGGAAATAAACTTTACTAAAATAATCCAAGACTACAACAAGAAACTGAGTGTCAGGGTACAGTTAGTGTACAGAAGTGTGGATCTACAATGTTACTACATTTTGTATTACAAATATGTATTATAAATCATACATAGTATATTCAAATAATTTTCAACAAAAAATTTTATGAAACATGTAAAAGAAAAAAAACCCAACAACATGGGAAAGTGTGACCCATACACAAGGCAAAAGAGGCAGGCAACGGAGCTGACTTTGAGGGGGCCCAGATGTCTAGGAAGAGAATGTTGCAAACCACATTGATGGTGTGAAAATTCATGGGTAGGAAAGTGTTCTGCAAATAGCTGACCATCAAAGCACCCCCTCTAGTGGTGGGGTGAAAACAACCTCAGTGCTACAGGTCTGGATTGTTACACTTCAAGAAATATATTGTTAACACACAAAACTTCACTTCAGCCATTAGAAATATGTCAACAAACCAAAGAAAACCATGCATAAAAAATGCATGGTTTGTATGATCTCATCAAATAGATAATATACACAAAGACATAGACACTATAAGAAAGACTCAAATGTAAATTCTGAAGTTGCAATATATAGTAACATTCTAGTGGATAAAATATCCACTAGAAGGACTCCACAGTAGATAAGAACTGGCAGAAGAAAGAATCAGCAAACTTGAAGATAGGTTGATAGAGTACATGCAATATGAGGAACAGAGAAAAAAGAATGAAGAAAAAAGAGTATAACTTCAGAGAAAAGTGAGATACTTTTAAGCACAACGATATATATATATAAGAGAGTATCAGAAAAAGAGAAAAGAACATAAAAGAAGTAATGGCTGATAGCCTCCCAGATTGGATGAAAAACATTACTCTACAAATCTAAGAACTCAGTGAACAACAAGTAGATAAATCAGAAGAGAGCCACACCCAGATGTGTTATAGTAAACTTTGGAAGTCAAGGACAAAGGAAATTTCGGGAACAGTAGGAGAAAAATGTTGCATTTTTGTGTCTGAGGAAACCCAAATAAAAATAACAGCTGCATTCTTATCCAAAACAGTAGCAATAACAGGTAAGAAATGTCATTCTAAAGACTGAAAGAAAAGAAATGCAATCAAGAAGCGTATTCAGCAAAACAATATTTTGAAGGGCCTCCCTGGTGGCGCAAGGGATTAAGCCCAGTGCTATGAAGCATCCACAGCCAGTACAGCAAGAGTTCCATCCCTGGCCAGGGAGGTGACCCACATGGTACAGCAACCTCTCCTGCCTCGCCCGCTGCTCCCCTCAGCAGTATATTTCAGTCAGTCTGCCTTTTCTGCTCCCCACTCTGTCTCTGGTGAATTCTCTCATCCCCACACCTCTGACCTGTACCCTAGTTCTTACATGCATAAATAAATAAATCTTTAAAAAACAAACAAACTTTTGAAAATGAAGTAAAATAAAGATATTGCAAAAAAAATTTAGACAATTTGTTGGTAGTAAACCTACTTCACAAAAACTTGCTAAAGGAAGTTTTTTAGACTTCTTTTAGAAGTCTAGAGACCCCATATAATAATTTTAAGTTACATAGCAAAACAGAGTGCTGGTAAAAAAAGCTATGGAATTATGACACTATAAGCATATATTTCTTCTTCTCACAACTGATTTTAAAAGCAATTGTATACAAAGCAACATGTCTATAATAGTATTGTTGGGTCTAAAACATATGTAAATATATTTGACAATAACAGCACAAAGGAGATTGGTGAGAATAAAGGTGTATTGGAGTAGGGTAGTAATTTGAATCCACAGGAACAAATAAAGTGGAATTGTTAGAAAACAAACTATAAATGTATGTGTGCTCTCTTTTCTTCTCCCTACTTGTTGAAAAGACATACAAATATATAAAAGTAATGATTATAGCAAGGTATTGTTGGATCTGTAACTTGCATAGCAATATTTAAACATATATTACATAAGGTATATGTTAACATATGTACATGTAAACATGTATAATAACTATATACATAATATCAATGATAACACAGGAAAGCAGAATAAACTTGTATAGGAGTAATGTTTTTGTATCAGTGGAAATTAGAATAAATATGAACTTTATTCTGATAACTTAAGATGGATATGTTGGGCCCTAGAGCAATCCCTAGGATAATAACTCAAAAAGTAGTGAAAATACAATTAAAAAGTGATTATTATATTATATTAAAGAAATTAAATATTTTACTACAAAGTGTTCAATTGTATAAAACAGACAATGTTTGGAGAAAGAAACAAAAGGGATGTAAACCATATAGAAAACAAAAAGTAAAACAACAGCTGAAAATATGACATTATCAGGGTGGGGAAAAATATGACAATATCAGTATGAATGGATTACACAATTCAGTCAAAATTCAGAGATGATCATATAGATTGAAAAACATAGGTCTAACAGGGCTGTCTACAAGAGACATACTTTAGATTAAAGATAAGAATACATTAAAAATTAAGATATGGACAAAGATCTTTTACGTTAAAAGAATAAATCTGGAATGGCTATGCTAATATCAAACAAAATAGACTTTAAAAATAAAGAAGGACATTTTATAAAATGTCAATATATCAGCAAGTCATAACAATTATAAATATATATGCACCCCAAACAAAGCACCAATGTATATTAAATAATAACTAGCAAAACCGAAAGGATAATTAGTTCAGCAGCAATAAAATCTTCAATATCTCACTCTTAATTATGGGTAGTACAAGTAGGCAAAAGACCAGCAAAGAAATAGAAGAGCTAAACAACATTATAAACCAGATATCCAGAGAACTCTGCAACAAAACAGAACATTTTTAAATGCACATGAAACATTTTCTGATATAAATCATATAATAATGTACAAAACCTCAATAGTTGTAAAAGGATTGAAATTATCCAGTGTATTTTCTGATCACAATGGAATGCAATTAGAAATCAGTAACAGAAAGATATCTGAGTTTCACAAATATGTGGGAAATAAGAACATGCTCTTAAAACATCAATGAACCAAAGAAGAAATCACAAGGTAAATGAGAAAATACTTTGAAGTGAATAAATATGCAGATACAACATATCAAAATGGATGGAATGCAGGAGGTAAAATTATAACTTTAAAATGCTTATCTTAAAAAAATACATATGACTATGACCCCGCTTTACACATTAAGACACTGGAAAAGAGAGCACAACAAATTTAAGTCATGCAGGGGGAAGGAGAGTGAAAATTAATGAAATAAATAGAAAAAAAGAGAAAAAAATCAATGAAACAGAAAATCAATTACTTGAAAAGACCAACACAACTGAACAAACGACACATAATTGACAAAGAAAAAGCAGAAAGAAGCCTCAAAATACTAAAATCAGGAATGATTAAAAAAAAAAAACTCTAATGACCTTAGAAACAGAAAGAGGATAGGGAGCCTCCCTGGTGGTGCAAGGGTTAAGTGTCAGCACTAAGGAGTTGTCACAGTCCCTGCAGCACGAGTTCAGTGCCCAGCCAGGGAGGGGACCCATGTGGCACAGCAGACCTCTCCTGTCTTGCCTGCTGCTCCCCTCAGCAGTGTATTTCGGTAGATCTTCCTGTTCTGCTCCCCACTCTGTCTCTGGTGACTCCTCTCACTCCCCTCACCTCTGGTCTGTACCCCAGTTCTTGTTTGCAGAAATAAATACATCTTTTTAAAAAAAGAAACATAAAGAGGATATAAGTGTATATCATTAACAACCGTATGCCAATGAATTAGGTAACTGAGATGAAACAAATTCCTAGAGAAACAAAAGAAAATATGACTCAAAAAGAAATAGAAAATATGAATAGACCTAAAACAACTAAAAAGATTGAGTTAGTAATTTTAAAACTTCCCACAAAGAGAGCCCAACCCAGTTTTCACAAGTGCACTCCACCAAACACTTGAAGAATTAACACCAATTCTTCACAAACTCAAAAATTAAGAAGGATAAATCTTTCTGTTCTTATTTAATTTTCCATTGTTATACCTTGGTACCAAAACTGGACAAAGACATCACAAGAAAATAAAATTAGAGACCAATATCTTTTTTTTTAAAGATTTATTTATTTATGCATACAAGAGCTGAGGTACAGACCAGAGGTATGGGGGTGAGAGGATTCACCAGAGACAGAATGGGGAGCAGAACAGGCAGACTGACTGAAACACACTGCTGAGGGGAGCAGCGGGCGAGGCAGGAGAGGTCTGCTGCACCATGTGGGTCACCTCCCTGGCCGGGGATTGAACTTGCATTGCTGTGCAGTGGATGCTTCAAGTGGGGCGCTAAACCCGCTGCGCCACCAGGGAGGCTGAGAAACCAATACCTTATATAACTATAGATGTAAAAAAATTCATCAGCAAATATTAGCAAACTAGATGAAGATTTTGGCAACATGGCAGAAGAGTAAAGATACTGAACTTAACTCTTCTGCATGTTTACAACAAAACATAGGTAAATGAAGACAGCAGCTCCTGGAGGATGATCAGAGACTGTTATATCTATAAAGGGGGAAGCAGAGCGGGTAGGAAAAACTGAAGTATAGTTGTGTTTGGAGTATCACTAGGGGTCGTGAAACCCCAAAAAGGAGGCGCAACTGTTAACGTGAACCTCTCTGTAGTTGACTAAAGAAGGGTTCAGGCCCATATGAAGAACTTAAGAACCCAGAAACTGCACTGGAGAAAGTGGTGCACAGAAAGAAGGGTTCACAATGTGTGATCCTCGGGCGGGGGGAGCAGGACATGCAATCGAACCCTGGAGTAATAGAGCGACACTGGTAAAGGCAGATGTGATACTGCTGATGGCAACCAAGCAAACGTAGCTGGGAAGCTTGAGGAACGCAGACAGTCTTGGCAGCCGTCACGTGGGGTGTATGTTAGGGGGTGATGGTCGGCTTGATTTTGTGACTCTTGACATTGTTACAGGGCAACTTTAATATAAAGTGGGTTTGCTTGATTGGGTTTTTACCTGTGCGCTTGAACGGCACTTATACTGTTTTAACTGCAGGCACATACAACAAAGGTTAATAAAGGGTTTTATTTATAAGGGAAGGGAAAATAGCATAGTGAATAATAAAAGGGGAAGAGAGGGATACAGATTTGTAAATATTTTACTAGTTTTTTGGAGCTGGAATTTAATGCTGCGCTGAGAGCTGACTTTTAAGGAAAAAGTGGCTCCTTAAGGCCTCCATGTTTGCTTTTAAACTTAGTTTGGCTGCTTAACTCCACCCTCAGGTCCCAGTGATCCGCTCTTCGATACTGACTTTATGGGTATTGTGGTTTTTGGATGTTGTAGGTCTGGAATGGGGGTTGAAGTTTATGACCTATTTGTGTAATTCATTTAAGAGGGTCTTTCCCTAACAACATGAATAACTTGAGCTCAGAGTGGTGGGGAAGGCGAGACTGGCTTACATGGCCTCCATCCAAAAGAGGTTCCTTACTACAGCTGGTAGTTGTGTTATGCAAAACCTGTCTCCAAAACTGAAATAATCACAACAACATGCTAACCAGAGTTTAAAGCACCTGGACCATTTCAAAAGAAGCAAACTCTTTTGCATTTAAAAGGCAAAGGAGATATACACCAGCTGTGACTCTGTCCAGTCATCACGTATTGAGATAAGACTGAGATCTTATCTACTACTGAGATAAGATTCAGAGAGGTCTTCAGCGGAGGCAGACTTGTGGAAAAGATGTTAAGATGGGAAACACCCCTCCTTCTCCTGTAATCAAAACTGGGACAGGAACCTGTCTGCACCTGAACCAGCAGCTCTTGAGTCACTGCAGAGGCCTATGGAACTGTAGCAGAGAAACAACTATTGGTTGCCGAACCCATACCAGAGATGAACCACTAGTAGACCTTGATACTAGCCCAAGATTGTTCGGGAAGCTTTGAGTAAAGAAGTGTCTGAAGGGAAGGGTTCATTTTGGCTATCTCCACCACCATCACTCAGGCATCCACAGCACATAAGTAGGTCTGAACTCTTGGTACTTGCTAGCTGTAACCTTTGTGATCAGTCCCTTGTCAACTGTGTTGTGTGCAAAAATTTTCTCCCAATCAGTGGGGTGTCTCTTTGTTTTGGTTAATGTGTCTTTTGCGCTACAAAAGCTTTTTAGTTATCTTTTCCTTCACCATCTTTGCTTTAGGTGCTGTGTCTTTAAAGATGTTACTAAGGGCCTCCCTGGTGGCGCAGTGGGTTAAGCACCGCACTATGAAGCAACCCGCAGCCACTGCAGCACGAGTTCGATCCCTGCTGCCGGCCAGGGAGGGGACCCACATGGCGCAGCAGACCTCTCCTGCTGTG
>JAGFMF010011739.1:1332568-1343375 GCA_019455555.1 Galemys pyrenaicus | reverse complement strand
AGAGAAGCCCAGCACGGTGCCGGTCAGAGCAGGCAGGAGGCTGCCCTGCAGAGGAGAGAGCTGGTGAGGAGAAGCGCCTGCTTAGTCACAGGTGGGCAGAAGGACGGCTGCCCCATTGTGGGGGCAGCATTAGGTTTTTATCATCTTTTGGTAGGGAGTTGCTCATCCTGTGGGTGGATGGTTTATTCCCTAATCTCCATATTCACACCTTCAGGTCTGTGCTCTTACACTCCCTATCCCAGTCAGTCTGATCCCTGTCTGGGTGTTGCACTTCTTGATCTGGGTGTTGACCCCTAAGGGTCTTGGTTAATGGCTTATACTAATCCCTTCTACCCCTACCTCCTTGTGTGGTACTTGTTCTTGACCTTGTGGTGTCTCCTTCTCCATTCTTTATACTCCATCAAGAACATTTCTTTTTTTTCTAAAGATTTATTTATGCATACAAGAGCTGGGGAACAGGCCAGAGTCATGGGAGGTGAGAGGATTCACCGGAGACGGAGTGGGGAGCAGAACAGGCAGAGTAACTGAAGTACACTGCTGAGGGGAACAGCAGGCGAGGCAGGAGAGGTCTGCTGTGCCATGTGGGTCCCCTCCCTGGCTGGGGATCCAACTCGCACGTTGCTGTGCCTCAGAAGCTTCACTGTGTGGCACTCAACCCGCTGCGCCACCGGGGAGGCACCACTGTTAGGGGGATAGGTAGTCCTGAATGGATTATACAGATGGGTGTGTGGACTCCAACCCCCACTCCAGACCACCAGTGTTCCAGAACCACAAATCCGATAAGATGATTATCGAAGAGTGGATCACTGGGACCTGAGGGTGGAGTTAAGCAGCCAGGCTGGCTATAAAACCAGAGAGGTGAGCCTTGGGCTCTCTCTTCCTTTGGAGCCATCTCCCTTGATTCAGAGCCAGCTCTCAACGCGCCATTGCATTGCAGCTCAGAAGATCTGGTAGTGTTACAGGACAGCCCTAATATAAAAGGGGTTTCCCTGACTGGGTCCTGACTCGCATGCTCAGAGGACTTTCATAATAAGCCCCAACTTCAGGTACACGCGACAAAAGTTATTAACGGGTTTTCTTTTACAAAAGAAGGGGAATAAAGTAGAAACAACACCAAGAGAAGAGAGGAATACAAATTCGTAAATATCCTACCAGATCTTCTGAGCTGGAATGCAATGGCGTGTTGGGAGCTGGCTGTGAATTAAGTGAGATGGCTCCAAAGGAAGAGAGAGCCCACGGCTCACCTCTGGTTTTATAGCCAGCCTGGCTGCTTAACTCCAGCCTCAGGTCCCAGTGATCCTCTCTTCAATAATGACCTTATAGAATTTGTAGATCTTGGAAATTGTTGGTTTGGAGTGGAGGTTTGGAGTCCATAAATCTATTTGTGTAATCCATTCAGACTACCTTTCCCCCTAACAACACTTCAATAAATAAATAAATAAAGATAATCAGCAGACTTTCCCATTCATCAGCACAGGACAAGTTTATTAAGGAAAGTAGAAAAAAAAAAAAAGGAAAGAGGGAGCCTGGGTAAAAACAGATGGGCAGTTTTAAAAGACAAGAACTACACTTTTGAAGAGGGTGGGTTTAAAAAAACACACCTGTTAGACACAGGGGGCAGTGAACTGAGTTTTGCTAGAGCTATAGGATGTTCTTACATAGTGTCCTTTGATGAAGAAGCTATCGTGGGATTTATCACCTTGGAGCAGGTGGGCTGGTCTGTGAGTTATCATCCTCTCTACCTCCATCTGATCATCTTTCTGACCCCGCCTCAGATTCCTGGAACCCCCATAGCAGGTTTAGTGTGAGAGTCATTGAGCATCCCTGCCCCCACGTCTGGTGTTTGTCCTTGAGGGACCTTCCATCCTAAATTTTTCTCGTCTCAGCTTTTCACATTCCTTAAAATTATCTACATCCAGAATCATGTCCTCTATGATTAAAGACTGTTTTACTTATTTTTTTTCCAGTCGCATGCCTTTGATTTTTTTTTCCTCATTGCACTGAGTAGAACCTCCAGTACAATGCTGAACAGAATTGGGGGGTGGGGGAGAAGGGAAGATAGTGGGGAGGAGCATATTATTACTTATTAAGCATATTATTCCCTATTAACTATATTAACCCTTATTCCTGATCTTACAGGAAAAACACTCAGCTTTCACAATTATCAAATCAACTGATTTTTTTTTTTCTTCTGTAAATTGTGTAATTGTGTGTTGTGAGTCTCATCTGTCATTGCTGATTTTGGTGATTTCTGTAATCTCTCCTTTTCTTTGTCAGATTGTTCCAGGGCAACCATGATATAAAATGGGTTTGCCTGACCGGGGCCTCAAGGCACTTATAATAAGCCCCAACTGCAGGCACACATGACCAAGGTTAATAAAGGGTTTTATTTACAAAAGAAGGGGAAATAAAGTAATGAATAACACAGGGAGAAGAGTGGGAGACAAATTCATAAATGTGTCCTATCAGTTCCTCTGAACTAGAACCCAACAGCACGCTGGGAGCTGGCTCCGAACCAAGAGAGCCCCCAAGGCCCACACGTCTGCTTTTATATCCAGCCTGGCTGCTTAACTCCACCTCAGGTCCCAGTGATCCACTCTTCAATAATGACCTTATAGGACTTGTAGATCTTGGATATTGTTGGTCTGGAGTGGGGCTTGGAGTCCATAAACCTATTTGTATAGTTCATTCAGGACATCCTTGCCTCCTAATAAGATCATTAAACTTTGTTAGTTTTGTTGGTCTTTTTAAAGAGTCAGTTCTTGGTTTTACTGATCTTTTGTATTTCTAATTTATGAAGTTTTAATTTTATCTTTATAAAATCTTCCTTTAGATTTTCTTTTCTTTTTCAAACTTTTTGAAATGAAATATTGATATTTAATTTTTCTCTCATTCCAACATAGCATTTAAAACTATAAACTTTTCATTAAGCATTGCTCTAATGATACACGATAAATATTGATGAGTGAAAAGTTGACAGTTCAACTGTGACTCTGTTTTTATTTTTATTTTTAGAAAGGCGTTCAAGTTTGTTGTTTGCTTTTTTAATTTATTTTTTTATTTTTTCAAAGAAGTGGGGTGTAGGCCAGAGGTGCAGGGGGTGAGAGGATTCTCCAGAGACAGAGTGGGGAGCAGAGTAGGCAGATCTACTGAAATACACTGCTGAGACGAGCAGTGGGTGAGGCAGGAGAGGCCTGCTGTGCCATATCTGTGTTAGATCATTGGCTAGAGATGAAACTCAGACCACAGAGGTGATAGCGCTAAGACTTAACCTCTAGCTACCAGGGAGGGCCTGTGACTCCATTTTAAAATAGAGTAGGGGAGGAGCCATCATAAAGAAGTTCCATTAACTCTCTCCTTTGAGCTAGGTCAAAGATCTTTGATCTGGGTGAAAGCAATTGTTTTAAGAAACAACCAAGGAACAACTGAAAAGTCATCTAGATCAATAGAACTGAGAATTAGGAACTTTTAGCTAGAGGACAGTCAGTCAGTTCCCTTTCATCCTTTCTACAATTTCTTTTTCTTGGTGGTTTTTTTTTGTTGTTTTCCAAATTTTATTTTCTTTTATTATTTTTTATAATATTTGCTTTCTTTTCTCAGGTGTAGTCTCCAAAGAATGTCCACCACTAATTCACCTGTGCACCACCACCATAGTCCCTTGTGCTCTTCCCATGCTTGTTTTGATTCCTTTCCCTCCACCTCCCCTGCTCCTGTCTCTAATTTGTAATTGCCCATTTATTTTTGTTTTGTTGTGTTGTGTTTTTTCCCCTTTGGTTATTGTTGTTAATTTTTTTTCTCCTTGATCCCCTACATTCCTCCTATTAAGTGAAACCATCTGGTATTTTTCTTTTTCCTTCCCTATTTCACTGTGCATAATCCCTTTAAACTCCATCCATGTTGCTGCGAATGGCATGAGGTTATCTTTTTGATTGCTGCTTAATATTCCATTGAATATTCTTGCTCCATCTTCTTGATCCATCATCTACTTTGGGGCATTTGGGTTGATTCCAAGTCTTACCTATTGTAAATAGTGCTGCAATAAACATAGGGGTGCAGGTATTCTTTTGAATCAGTGTTTCTGTGTCCTTTGGGTAGATCCCTAGGAGTGGAATTGCTGGATTAGTAGTTTGAGAACCCTTCATACAGCTTTCCATAGAGGCTAGACCAGTTTGCATTCCCACCAGCAGTGTAGGAGAGTTCCTTTTTCACACATCCGTTTGTTGTTGCTAGTTTTTAAAATGTGGGCCATTCTTTTTTCAATACAAGAGCTAGGGTACAGGCCAGAGGCAGGGTGAGAGTGTGTGTGTGTGTGAAGATTCACCAGAAACAGCAGGGAGCAGAACAGGCAGATTGACGGAAATACACTGCTGAGAGGAGCAGTGGGAGAGGCAGGAGAGGTCTGCCATGCCGTGTGGGTCGCCTCCCTGGCAGGGGATTGAACTCTTACTGTGGTAGCCCGGGAAGCTCCATCCACAATGCTGCGCACTCAACCCACTGAGCCATCAGGGAGGCCCAGTGTGGGCCATTCTTACCGGTGATCTCTCATTGTGGTTTTAATTTGCATTTCCCTAATTATGAGCGATATTGAACATTTTTCATATGCCTGATGGCCATTTGCATTTCTTCTTTGGAGAAGTGTCTTTTGAATTATTCCGCACATTTTTTGACTGAAATTTTGAGGGACTTCATCATAAATGGAGGTTGAATTTTGTCAAATGCTTTCTCAACATCTATTAATATGATCATATGTTTTTTGTTTTTCCTTTTGTTGATGCGTTGGATTATACTGACTGATTTTCAGATATTGAACCATACTTGTGTCCCTGGGATAAATCATACTTGGTCGTGGCGAATTATCTTTTTGATGCATTGTTGGATTCTCTTGACTAGGATTTTATTGAAGTTTTTCTACGAATGTTCATTGCAGAGAGTGCCTGTAGTTCTTTTTTGTGTTGTCCTTGTTCAGTTTTGGTATTAGTGTAATGTTGGCTTTGTAAACGTGTTTGGTAGTATCCTCTCCTTCTCAGTTTTTGAACGGGTTTGTGTAACATATTGCATGCCTGCCCCTTCTCGGGGCCCCCACCCCTACCGCTGTAGTGGAGAATGCTAGCATAAGCTGTTTGCTGAGCACAGCGGTTCCAGGTGTGTGTGAGTGGCTGTGTACCGGGGTGCTGCCTGCGTGCACACCAGGTCCAGGTTGGCAGTAAGAGATGTTCTCAGCTCTACCTCCATCCCCCGTCATCTTAAGCAGACGCCAGACTCTTATCCCCGTATCTTTACACTGACATCTCAGGAGCCTGGCCTTACAACCCACAGCCCGCCATGAGCTGATGGGCTTCCTAAATTGAGTGGGACAGACCTCCCCGCTCCCTCCCTGCTCCTCTGTGGGGGACAGCTCCCTTTCGTGCCTGTTTCTTACTCTATCAGTTATGGGTGAAGCATCTTGAAACCTCCTACTATCACTATTGAATTATCTATTTCTCTTTTCAATTCTGTCCATTTTTGCTTCCTAATGTTGGTGATCTGTCTGGGGGGAGATGGGAGAGAAAGGGGGAAGTCAGTTATGAAAGGTCATCGGGAAAAGCAAGGTAAGCAAGGGTATGGCTGTTGTGCAGACTTACGTACAGGTTTTTCTGTTGATAGGTTTAATGAATCGGGTTGTCCAGGTCCTTGGTGGGGTCTGTGACAATCCTAAAACAGATCCAGGTGTTCTTAGCCCAGAGACCACCTTACCCCTCTCTGGACTCTCATCTCACCTCAGTTCTGAGTGAAACAGGGCTGCTAGGAAGACCTGGGTTGAGTCCTGGACCTCACATTGAGCAAGTGATTGCCTAAGGGAAGTAATCTGTCCTCTCTGAGCCCCAGCTTCCTTACCTTTATTGTTTCAAGTTCTTAAAAACTTTTTTTTAAGATTTATTTATTTATACATACAAGAGCTGGGGTACAGGCCAGGGTCACGGGAGGTGAGAGGATTCACCAGAGACAGAGCAGGGAGCAGAACAGGCAGACTGACTGAAACACACTGCTGAGGGGAGCAGTGGGCAAGGCAGGAGAGGTCTGCTGTGCCATGTGGGTTTCCTCCCTGGCCGGGATCGAACTTGCGCTGCTGTGCGGCAGATGCTTCACAGTGCCACGCTCAGTCTGCTGTGCTACCAGGGGGGCCCAGTTTTTAAAAACTTTGGCTAATGGCAATAGTCCAACGAGTCTTTCCCCCACCATCTCTTAGAACCCTTTGACCTTCCTCCCCTCCCTAGGCCTCAATCAGAAACTTCACTTCATTCATGCATGCCCACTAGTTTAGAATTACTTTGTTCTGTCACTTCACCTGTTATGATTTCTTGTTTAACTCATATATATGAAAATGTCTAACATTTGTCTTTGTCTTTCTGACTTGCTTTACTATACATTCCTTCTATTTTGCTGTAAGTGGTGATATTTCATCTTTCCTTCAAGCTGAACAGTATTCCACTTTATGAGTGTGTCATATCTTTTTTACCTTGTACTCTTATCATTGGGCACTAAGGCTGTCCCCAAGTTCTAGCTATTGTAAATAATGCTGCAATAAGCATTATGGAGCAGTTTTTTTAGTTGATGATTTCATGTTCTTTTGGGCATCAAGTAGATGCCCAAAATGGGATTGCTGGGTCATATGATATTTCCATTTTTAATTATTTAATATAGGTCCAGATTGCTTTCTGAGATGTCTGCACAGGCACACATTTTAACCAATACATTAGTGTTCCTCTTTCTCCACATCCTCTCCGACACTTGTAGGCCTTTAAAAAATACGTATACTAGTCTCACGGGTGTGAGATACATCTCATTGCTATTTTGACTTGCATCTCTTTACTATGATGAACTTTTTGGGGAATATTTTTTCATATATCTATCAGCCTTCTAGCTATCCTTTTTGGTGACTTGTCTATTCAGATCTGCTGCCCATTTACTAACTGGGTTGCTTGGTGCTTTTGTTGCTAAAGTGTATGTGATTTGGGGCCTCCCTGGTGGCGCAGCCAGTTGAGTGCCGCACTGTGAAGCATCTGCCGCACTGCAGCATGAGTTCGATCCCCGGCCAGGGAGGGACCTACATGGCGCAGCAGACCCTCCCGCCTCGCCCGCTGCAGTGTACTTCTGTCGACCCGCCTGTTCTGTTCCCCACTCTGTCTCTGGTGAATCCTCTCACCTCCTGTGCCTCTGGCCTGTACCCCAGATCTTGTAGGCATAAATAAATATTTAAAAAATTAAAGTATATATGATTTTTGTATATGTTGGATATTAACTCCTTGTTGGTTGTATAATGTGTGAATGTTTTCTCCAGTTCAGTAAGCTGTCTTTTTAATCTAATTATATCTTCTTTCTCTATGTAAAAGTTTTTAATTTGAGTTAATCCCAATTGTTTATTTTTTCTTCTATTTCCCTTGCCATAGAAGTTGAGTATCCCAAAACATCTTTATTATTTTATCAAGTGTCATATCACCATGTTTCTTTTATGTGTTTTATAGTGTTACATCTAAGTCTTTAATTCATTTTGAATTTACATTAGAGTATTCCAACTTCATTCTATTACATATGACAATCCAGGTTTCCCATCAGTATTTGTTGAAGAGACTCTCCTTTCTACATTTTATGGTTGTGGCTTCTTTTTCATAAATTAGGTAATAATATGTGTGAGGATTTTCTTCTGGGCTTTTTATTATGATCCATATGTGTATTTTCAATTCCCATGACATGTTGTTTTAATTACTGTTGTTTTATAGTATCGCTTAAAATCAGATGACATGATGCCTCCATTTTTCTCAGAATTACTTGGAGTCTTTTGTACTCTCATGTAATACTTAATGATTTTGTTAGAGGGGTATCTTCCTGAAAAGGGGAGGAACATCGCAGAGCATTGAACAGAGATCATTATCTTTGCCCTACAACTACCATAGTATAAGTCCTGATATGCCATGAACTGGACTTCTGGAGTAGGGGAGATACTGGAGCTAGAGGCTGAGCTGTGTGGCCAGGTGGACCTATATACACAGAGAGTGGGCAGGCTCAGCTCTCTGGGTTTTCTGGACTTGCCTTGCATTCTGGTGCTGCTAAGAGGGACTTGGAGGAGAGACAATTATTTGGAAGAGGCACACAAGAGAGACATCCATGGGGGAGGCTGCTTCTGGTCCTTGGCAGAGACAAGGACAAGCCATTATCTTGATTTATACTTTTGTACTTTGGTTTTTCATTTTCTCTTCTTCTGTTGAAGCTCCCTGGGACCTGCCCAGTGCTTTTCTTGTGTTTCCTCTCCAGAAGGTGTCAAAATTTTGTGGCAAAGTTTGGGCCTCGGTGGCCCCGCCGGGTTGACTCTTGTTTTGCTGAACATTTGTCCACAAGGGGTTGGGTAATTTGGAGAATTTTGTTGGGAAATGATTATTAGAGTCCTTTCTTCTCTCTGTCTTTATACATAACCATTCTATTAAAAATCCTTCACACAAAGAGTATACTTCTGTTGCTTTTGCGTATGCAAAGCCCTTTCAGAGCATGTACCCCTTAATTTGGAATCCCTGGGCGCTAACATTTTCTGTTCTATTTACTTGAAGAATATTCCTGAGGTTTAATGATTTATGTTAAATATATATATTGCTTTTAGGTAGAATAGTCATTCTGTCTATTCATGAACATGTAATATTTTTCCATCTCCTTATGTCTTGTCTAGTAGAGTCTCACAGATTTCATAGTATAAATACTTCGCTTCCTTAGATTACATCCTAGGGATTTGATTATTTTTGGTGTTATTGTTAATAGACTTAATTTTTTTCTTTTTCTTCTCACTCTTTATTTGTATATATAGAAATGTAACAGATATTTAGTATGTTCATATTGTAACCTGCCACTTTTCTTTCTTATTTATGTGAAATAAACCAGTCATCTTAAAAGAACAAAAATTGTATAATGCCACTTAAATGAGATTCCTAGATTCCTGAAACTCATAGGGACAGACAGTCAAATGGTAATTGCCAAGGGCTAAAGGAAGGGGAGAATGAGGAGTTATGGTTTAATCAGTACAGAATTTCAGCTAGAGAAAGACCAAACATGTCCAGAAATGGATAGTGGTGATGGTTATACAATAATGTGAATGTGCTTAACATCACATTTTTTATGCAATTAAAAATGGTTAATATAGTAAATTTAATGTTATGTATATTACTACTATTAAAAATATTTTTTAAAAAGTAATTGAGGGCCTCCCTGGTGGCACATGGGGTTAAGGCACAGCACGATGAAGCTATCCAGAGCTACTGCAGCATGAGTTCAATCCCAAACCTGCCTGCTCTATGTAGTTTCTGCCATCCACAGCATCAAGACAAAACATATGACTTCAACAGAAAGGAACTTTAATACAATTAGTGTGCAATACAGAAAAGACAAAGAAAATATAGTTTCCAAATTAAGCACCCAAAGTTACCTATCCCCTCATGGGTAAAAGTCCAGTCCAACAGGATTGGCCCAAAGCAAGGCCCAAATGCCTTCCACAAGTCTAAAGCAGCTTCCGGTGGAGACCCATAGAAAAGGGTTAGAAAGAGTCAGACAAGACTGGGAGGAAAAGTACAAAATTAAAATCAAGATGACACTGGGCCCTCCCTGGTGGCGCAGTGGGGTAAGCAACGCACTACGAAGCAAACTGCAGCCACCGCAGCATGAGTTCGATCCCTGCCGCTGGCCAGGGAGGGGACCCACATGGCGCAGCAGACCTCTCCTGCCTCGCCCGCTGCTCCCCTCAGCAGTGTGTTTCAGTCAGTCTGCCTGTTCTGCATCCTGCTCTGTCTGGTGGATTCTCTCACTACCCCACACCTCTGGCCTGTACCCCAGCTCTTGTATGCATAAATAAATAAATCTTTAAAAAAAAAAAAGATGACACTACAATTGTTCACCTCCCCACAGGTCTCACCACATCTGTTCCAACCAGTCCAAGACCAAGAAGCAAGTGCAGCTTCTTCACATGTCCCTCTGCTCCACGTGCCTCCTCCAGGTCTCCTTGCTGTGCTCCATCCTGCTTCTATCCTCCCCCAGTCTCCTCTCCAGCTTCTCCTCCCTGCTTAGCTCCACCTTCTCTTGGGGGACAGGGAACATGGAACCTCTCCTTTTCCTGGGGACCACCCTGTTACAGAGGTGTCCTTTAATAATTTGAATCTGCACGGTTTCCCCTCTTTGCCAATGGATCTGTGTGTGGAATCAAAGTTCGTCAAGTTCTCACGACTATCTTGGCCTCACTTCCCACTGGGCTCTAGTAGATTTCTTCTGTGAATAGCATATTTCTTCAGCCGCAAAGGCATGTATGCAGCGAGTCCTTCTGTGCCTCCCTACTTTCATAAACGCTGTCCCATTAAATGTCTCACTGGTTTGCTAGTCACCAGGCAAGGGAAGCTTTACATTTCTCCCACTTGTTTCCTACTGTTAGAAAACAAAAGCCATCAAATAAATTTGAAAATCTAACTGATGTTGCTAAATGTTTCCCAAATCAGACAACATGTAAGCGGAAACTTATAGCAAGAGGAAAGGCATGACAAGGGTACAAAATGGAAGGTTTTTATGGTCAGAAAAAGGTTAGGACGAGAAACAAGATTATTTCAGACAAACTTCCTTTAAGAAAGGCAAAGGGGACCTCAGCTCTCACTGCCCCTCCCAGGTACCATCTATCTCTTTTCTTTCCTAAATAAACTTTTCAAGAAAAGAAAGAAAGAAAGAAAGAAAGAAAGAAAGAAAGAGAGAAAGAAAGAAAGAAAGAAAGAAAGAAAGAAAGAAAGAAAGAAAGAAAGAAAGAAAGAAA
>JAGFMF010011739.1:1311124-1324581 GCA_019455555.1 Galemys pyrenaicus | reverse complement strand
GCCTGCCATGTACCTGGCCACCTCTACTAAATAAAGTATGAAAAGCCACCGAGGGCTCCGAGACTCTCCTTCCCTGACCCGTCTGCCCAGAACCATCCCGAACCTTCCTCCAGTGCCGCCCCCATCCTGCCGCTACAGCGCCTCAACCTCAAGCAAGTCTTTCTCACTCTATCCCCCAGCCCTGCGTCTCCCCAACAATGTACCCTCATCCTGGGTACCTGCCCACGGGGCCCCTTGTCCAGAGGAGCCCCAGTCTCAGGAGCCACGATGTTGTCGTGGTCCCAAGTCAAGTGCTCTCGGGGCCTCCGCACAGCAGCCGCTCCTTACTCTTGGGGTTTTACTGCCCCATTATCACTCTAAGTTTAGCTGAAGTCTTTCCTACCCCTTTCTACCAGACCTGCATTCCTATTGTGAGCTGTGGTTGTCAGCTTTTCCCTCCGTTGTCAGTTTTTCAGCTCTGATTTGTGGCAATTTGGTTGTGAGTATCTGGAGAAAGCAAGCCCAGCCACTTCACTGTGCCACCATCTTGCCGGGAGCCCCTTATCTCTTCTTGTGGGTATTCTGGCTTTCATGGCTAGCCCCACCCTGGTAACACTATTAGATTCAAGCTGGGGTAATGGGTACAAGCATCTTCCAAGTTCTCACTCAAAATTCTGATGGTATTTCACAAACAAATGCTTCTTAAATTTGTTGTTTGCCTTTGGTTAATTTCTTTTTTAAGATTTTTAAAAAAGATTTATTTATTTATGCATACAAGAACTGGGGTACAGGCCAAAGGTGTGTGTGGGGGGGGGGTGAGAGCATTCACCAGAGACAGAGTGGGGAGCAGAACAGGCTGATGGACTGAAACACACTGCTGAGGGGAGCAGCGGGCGAGGCAGGAGAGGTCTGCTGCGCCATGTGGGTCACCTTCCCAGCCGGGGATCGAACTAGTGCTGCAGTGGCTGCGGATGCTTCATAGTGCTGTGACTTAACCCCTTGCACCACCAGGAAGGCTAATTTCAAGAAATTTTCAAGAGCTGGTTTATGAAAAATGTGTCCAGTTATACACTTATTTTAAGGGAAGAGTGTTTGCTGTAGGATAGCAAAAATCTGCCACCCCAAACAATTCTTTTTGACATGAGGTTTGTTTCATGGAAGGGACTGAAAGATTAATGGAAATTGCTTTTAATATTTATTTATTTTTAGATTTTATTATTTATTTATGCATACAAGAGCTGGGGCAGAGGTCAGAGGTGCGGGAGGTGAGAGGATTCACCAGAGACAGAGTGGGGAGCAGAACAGACATATCTACTGAGATTCACTGCTGAGGGGAGCAGCAGGAAAGACAGGAGAGGTCTGCTGCGCCATGTGGGTCAGCTCCCTGGCCAGGGATCAAACTCATGCTGCTGTGCCGCGGATGCTTCATAGTTCTGTGCACAATCTGCTGAGCCACCAGGGAGATCCTAATATTTATGTAGAGACCTAATCTCCTTGTCTGATTTCTAGGGAGGAGATAGAACTTAAATATTCATTCCTTTGCTTCCAAGATAAACCCTAATTGACCTTTCCTTTCTCCCAAGCCTCCCTGTCTTAGCTATTTAAGATGGTGTCTAAAACCATATGGGTGAATTACTCAGTCATGGGTCTATCCCATGAGTAAAGAAGTCATATATGTTATTATTCAATTTATATATGGCTTTTTCTCTTATTGTTAGACTACAGTTAAAGGTACCCAGGAACCCCAAACTGTTAGGGGGTGCACACATTAAACAGGATTCAACCATTCATGTGTACAAAGGCAGAGAAAGCACACTCTTAGTGAGATAGATTTTAAGTAGAACTGGTAACAGAGAGGGGGGATTCCAAGTAATAGTTTCCCAGTAAACCCCCCCCCCCAAGTTACTCATCTCCTTAGGGGGATGAGTATTTGGAGGAGGCAAATCCAGCATCTTCACTTTGCCTGGCCTGATTGGTGCCACTGAGGCCTGAAAGCTTGCCGCAAAGGTACCTCTGGCAGAGAACAAGAAAGGGGTTAGGAAGGTCCCAGAGACCTAGGACAGAAGGACTGACTCAAAACTTCAACATATACTACATCAGCTTCTGTTTCCATCTGCCAAGGACCAGATATGTCCCTTCAAGGGGACTCCCTGGTGGCTCAATGGGTTTAACAACGCACTATGATGCAAACGGCAATCACTGCAGCACGAGTTCGGTTCCTGGCACAGCAGACCTCTCCTGCCTTGCCTGCTCCTCCCTTCAGCGTGTGTTTCAGTCGATCTTCTTGTTCTGTTCTCCGCTCTGTCTCTGGTGAATCCTCTCACCTCCCCCCACCCACCTCTGGCCTGTACCCCAGTTTTGTATGCATAAATAATCTTTTTTTTGTATGCATAAATAATCTTTAAAAAAAAAACTCTTCCAAGTGTCTCTACATGTCTCTTCCAAGTTACTGTTCACACGTGTCTCTTTTCAGCAGTACCAGGGTACAAATTTGAAGCTGGAAAAGCAAGCAAGCATGTTCAAGCACCCACATGTTCAGTTATAAGCCAAGCATGGCTGTTTAACTCTGCCCCTGGTTCCCAGTGGTCTCTGCTCAGGACAGGTTCATGGCATGAGGGGAGTTGTAGTCTTTGTCTTCTGAGATCTCATTGTCAGGGTTTGGATGGAATCCATGAAGTCATCAGGGATGGAGTTCATTCAGGACATCTTTCACTAGTTCAGTTTGCTCTTTACTGTTTCTCCAACATTATCAGTCTGTCTCCTGCTTGATTATTCCTTAGCCTAGAAGAACCCAGAGGTGTACAGGATGATTTCCTTTGTGTCCTGACATTACCATCCTCTTCACGCAAATTCAGCTGTAATTTCCCTTCCTATTATTGATGTTTGAGAATTCTTTATATAGTCAGGAACACTGGTCCTTCATCATATACGTGTATTACAAATGTTTTCTTCCAGGCTATGAATTGCCTTCCCGTCTACTTAACAGTGTAATTTTTTTTAATATTAATTCCCCAGTATATTTCTTTTCTTTTTTTTAAAGATTTATTTATGCATACAAGAACTGGGGTACAGGCCAGAGGTGTGTGGGGGGTGAGAGGATTCAGAGACAGAGTGGGGAACAGAACAGGCAGATTGACTGAAATACACTGCTGAGGGGAGCAGCGTGCGAGGTAGGAGAGGTCTGCTGCACCATGTGGATCCGCTCCCTGGCTGGGGATTGAACTCATGCTGCAGTGGCTCTGGATGCTTCACAGTGCTGGGCTTTAACCCCTTGCACCACGAGGGAGGCCCAATCTTAAAACTTTTTATGATTGTGGTGTAAATCTAAGAATGTCTGACCTGACCAAAGTTCAGAAAGATTTTTCTGCTGTTTTCTTTTAGAAGGTTTATAGTTTTAGGTTAATTTTTTGATAGGATGTGATTTATGGGTTGAGGTTATCTTTTTTTTTTTTTTTGAGGTTATCTTTTTTTTTTTTAAAGATTTATTTATTTATGCATACAAGCGCCGGGGTACAGGCCAGAGGTGTGGGGAGGTGAGAGGATTCACCACAGAGAGCGGGGAGCAGAACAGGCAGATCAACAGAAGCACACTGCCGAGGGGAGCAGCGGGCACAGCAGGAGAGGTCTGCTGCACCATGTGGGCCCCCCCCCCTGGCCGGCAGCAGGGATCGGCAGCAGGGATCGGCAGCAGGGATCGGCAGCAGGGATCGAACCCGTGCTGCAGTGGCCGCGGTTTGCTCGCAGTGCGTTGCTTAACCCACTGCGCCACCAGGGGAGGCCCGAGGTTATCTTTTTTAATGAATTGTACCAGCACAACTTGTTGAAAAGAATACTATTTTTCCATTGACTTGAAAATTTGTCAAAATGCATTTGACCATATATCTGAGAGTTTAATTCTGGACCCTCAATTATGATTTGTTAAAAGATAAAGGACATAAAATTTTGGAAGTATTTATTTGAGCAAGCATGGATCCAAATTAAGTTGTGCCAAATGGAATGTGGTTAGGAGTACTCCACCAACAGAAACTATGAGGAAAGACTTTTTATTTTTTTTTTTAAAGATTTATTCATTTATGCATACAAGAGCTGGGGCACAGGCCAGAGTCATGGGAGGTGAGAGGATTCACCAGAGACAGAGAGGGGAGCAGAACAGGCAGATCAACTAAAGCACACTGCTGAGGGGAGCAGTGGGCAAGGCAGGAGAGGTCTGCTGTGCAGTGTAGGTCACCTCCGGGGTCGAAGGCAGGGATGGAACTCGTGCTGCAGTGGCTGCGGTTTGCTTCACAGTGCGGTTTGCTTCCCTGGTGGTGCTCAACACATTGCACCACCAGGGAGACCCGAGGAAAGACTTTTTAAAGCTGATGTGGAAGTAAAGCAAGGAAACTATTTGATTCCCTATAGATTAAACAAGTACCTTTTTTGAGGGGAGTTGGCTGTTTGTGATTAGCTGTTTTTAAGTTTTATTTTCTTAACCTTGAGGCATTTATAGGAATTTATTCTAAATTAGGTTTTAGTTTGCTTAAGTAGGCAAGTATAGGTCCTCAGATCAGCCCTCATACTAATGGCGTCCTTATTTAGTTATTTCAAGAGTTCTATTTACATAATGCATAATACTCTTGTCAGTATTCCACTGTTTTGGATATTGTAATTTTTTTAAAAGATTTATTTTATTTATGCATACAAGAACTGGGGTACAGGCCAGAGGTGTGGGGGGATGAGAGAATTCACCAGAAACAGAGCGGGGAGCAGAACAGGCAGACTGACTGAAACACACTGCTGAGGGGAGCAGCGGGTGAGGCAGGAGAGGTCTGCTGTGCCATGTGCGTCCCCTCCCTGGCCGGCAGCAGGGATCGAACTCGTGCTGCAGTGACTGCAGTTTGCTTCATAGTGTGTTGCTTAACCCACTGCGCCACCAGGGAGGCCCCTGGGTATTGTAATTTTATAATAAATCTTGAAATATAGTAGTGTGATTTTTTTCAAAGACTTTTTTTTGGTATTAAACTTTCTTTGTTTATAGAGTCAATTTGTTGATTTCCATGGAAAATTCTTCTGGGATTTTGATTGTGATTGTATTAAATCTATAGAACAAATTGCAAAGTGGTCACCTAACAATATTGATTTTTCAAATCCATAAATATTTATTAAGGTCTTCTTTAGTTTCCTTGTTTTTAGTACACCAAGCTTGCATGTGTTTTGTAGGTTTATACCAAGTGTTTCATTTTTTATGATATTGTAAATGGTATAGTTTTTTTAATTTCCATTGAAGTGTTTTATTGCAAATTTATAGAATACATTGACTTTTGCTGACCTTATAGCCTGTAACTTTATTAAAATCACTTATGCTATCTTTTTTGTTAATCTTTAGTAATTATCTACATAGACCATTATTTTTTGCTCATTGAAACAGTTTTATTTTTTTCATTTCTTGGAAATATTTTATTTTTCTTGATTATTGCACTGGCATGGCTCTGTGTTTAAATGTTTAATGTAAATGGTAAGAGTGGTTACTTGTTCTTGAACTTAGACAAAAGGAATTCAGTCTTCCACCACAAAATATGACAACATATATAGATTTTTAGTGGATTTCTTTCATTGAATTCATTAGAGGAACAGTGTGGTGCAAACTCTAAGCCAGAGAGTGATATCTTAAATGAACTCAGCCCCTGACATTTTCAGGAATTCCACTCCATCTACACGCCAACAAATCTCAGGAGCTGAGGATTACAACCACTAGCATACCATAAACCTGACTCCTGAATGCTGGGACCTAGGGATCAGCTAAGATGCCACCATTGCCTTAAAACATGAATAAATGCATGCATTATTCTCTGGCTTTTTCTAGCTTTGACTTTCATCCTAGTGTCTCAACTCAGATGGTAGTAAGCATTGGCCAGTTAATAGTCATCATCTTCTTTCTCTTCTGTATTCTTATTCCCTTTATAATCCGTTTTTGAAAATTTCTCTGTGTGTGTGTTTTTGGATTTTTGCCTCAGTTCTTAAGCACATAGGTGGGGACTCACAACCCAGGTCTGCCCCCATCTCCCCTGAGGTTGCCCTATAAGAAGTCGAAGATGCTGGCTTAATTTTTAAGTTTTCTGAATTTTTATGAATTTATACGATTACATGTTGACTTCCGTTTTTCTTAACTTCTCTTTCATAGTCCATATTTTTGTCACCCACTAGTGAGTTCTTGGTAGTTTCTTAAGCTTTATGCTTAAGTTTACTAATCCTCACTTCAAACTTATCTATTTTACTTTTGATCTTGTCCTTTGAGGTTATTGATTTTAATTATTCATATCTAGAAGTTTTATTCAATTCATATTCAATTATGCCTAGTTAATTTTATTAGTTTACTAGTGTGTCACCATATTTTCAATATCTCTAAACTTCCTTAAACATATTTGAAGTTTTTTTTCTATTCTATCTCATTCTATTTTATGCAGAATTTATAGGCCTCATTCTATTTCATGTTGCTTCTATTGACTGATGATTCTCGTGTTTGCGTCCTTGCTAGTTTATTGATTTTTTTTAAGATTTATTTTTATTTATTTATGCATACAAAAACTGGGGTGGAGGCCAGAGGTGTGAGGTGTGAAAGAATCAATCAGAGACACAGTGGGGAGCAGAACAGGCAATCTACTGAAATACACTGCTGGGGAGCAATAAGCAATACAGAAGAAGTCTGCTGGGCCATGTGGGTCAGCTCCCTTGCCAAGGATCAAATTCGTACCTCTGTGGCTGGTGATAGCTTAATAGCACTGAGACTTTAACCCCTGTGCCATGAAGGAGGCCCCTAGTTTATTGATTTTTTTTCCTATTATAAGCTTATGTTCCTTGAAGTTCTTTGTGGAAAGTCTTTGGGATCTGTGTTTACAATATGTCCTTCCAGTGAAGACTTTTGTTTGCTTCTGTTGGTCATCTAGAGGTACTTTCCACTCAGAACCATTTTTAAAGAAATTTATGGCTTGGGTTTTTCCCAGTCACACAGCGACTATGATTTGGGGACTTACCTCTGCATGGATATTGTGTTAGTAATTACAGCTGACATTTTTTATTCTGTGTGTTCCTATTCCACCCAGAACTAAGCAGATGAAACCTTCTTTGGGTGAATTTTTCCCCTAGGGTATTACCTTTTGTGAAGTCCCGAACTGGGGGCATAATAAGGGCCTTTGATAACCTCCCTTCCTGGTTTTAATTCTCTTTCCTGCTTTGTTTTGGTTCTCCTAAAAGCAGAACTTGAGACAAAACATTACACGAAGTTAATTTTGGAATTGGTCCTGGGCATCAGGAGTGAGGGATGAGGAACATGAAATGGAAAAAGAAGAAAAGCATAACATTTCCTCATGCTTGAGGGAAACTCTTGAGGAACATATGAGGGGAAATCTGTTCTTGAGTCTCACAGGATCTTCTGAGGAGCCTTGTGAAATAAGGAATATGTGTGTCACCACACATATTATTGCCCCACACATATTAACTTCCCTGAACCTAGGTATTGTACATGATTGAACGTCCAGTAGATTCCCAGGGGCGTCCTACCCTGGGAAGCTAGAATAGACTCAGATGGGAAGCATGAATTGGACCGCGTGTGCCCAAGATGGCTCCTGCATCAGACTGGTTGAAGGCCACATAGGAAACTGGTCACCTCTGCATTGGTCAACATTGGGCAGTGGGGTGCAAAAGGACTGAAGTGATACCCGGGAAGTGACGTTCCACCCAGGCCCTCAGAGAACATAGGCTGTCCTAAAGACTTACCCTCCTGGGTCATACTCTTGTTGTTCTGGTTTCTTATTCCCTACTGACCTGTCGTTCATCTATACTTTAACATACAAAGTGTTTTTTTTTTCTTTTAATTTAGCATTGTGGAGGGGGGCTTTTGGTACTCAGCTAGTCTGCATGTTGCCAGCTACAGAAGTAAATGTCATTACTTTCAAAACAGTTATACAGGCACTTCAGTACCGCTGACTTTCATTCCAGCATCTGTAGATTCTACCATCAGGAACCAAAAATATGTACCATGTAGTCAGGCTGGTAATGGTTGCATCTGTATAGAACATATACAGACTTTTCTTTCCCTTGCCATTCTTCCCTAAACAACATAGTACAGAAGTTAGTATTCTTTCATTCAACATTGCTATAATTAGTTGATGAGAAAAAAAATCAATTCTTTGTCCTGGCCACTGTCCGTTAGGTTATCTCAGTTTCCTCCCACGCCCTGAAGATGTGCCCGTGAGCTCAGCTGTTGTGTCTTCACATCCCAGTCTGAGTCCGTGTGGGTCTGTGAGTGTGTCCTGTAATGGAAGGACATTCTAGTCCTACCTTGTGCTCCGACATGCTCTCAGATGTCTACAACCCAAACTGGAGTAAGCAGGTTGGGGCTACAAGGCGTGTCTTTTTTTTTTTTTTAAAGATTTATTTATTTATGCATACAAGAGCTGGTGTACAGGCTGGAGTCGCGGGAGGTGAGAGGATTCACCAGACAGAGCGGGGAGCTGAACAGGCAGACTGACTGACTGAAACACACTGCCGAGGGCAGCAGCGGGCGAGGCAGGAGAGGACTGCTATGCCATGTGGGTCCCCTCCCTGGCCGGAGGCAGGGATCGAACTCGTGCTGCAGTGGTTGCAGTCTGCTTCATAGTGCGTTGCTTAACCCACTGCGCCACCAGGGAGGCCCAAGGCGTGTCTTTTTGATGGAAAAGACATTTTCCCCCCATAGTAAACTTCTTCCAAAATATGCACTTAATCAGAGGAGCGCTTCAGCTCCAGGGTCCTTGGCCGCTGACTGGGGGTGGGCAAGCTGAGCTCCGCGGTGTCAGCAGGCGCGCAGAATTTCTGAATCATCCAGGAAACCTGTGAAGGCCCCAATAGGCCTTTAAAGACCAGTGCCTGCCAATCTCAATTCCGCAGGCTAATTGTGACACACTCCATCCCCACCCCCCCACACACACCCCCACCCTGGCCAGCCTTGCAGACCAGTTACCTTCCCAGACTGAACTCCACAGGTGGAGGAGGGGTGGGAGACCACAAACAGATACAAAGCGAAGAGCCAGCTGCCCCTGCCCTGCTCCAGCCTGGGGTCATCTGGTGAGTGTTTCACTCTCCTCCAGTTGAGGTAGTCTAGGTGAAAAGCAAGGGTCAACCTGAATTTTGGAGGTTTCGAAGCTATAGAGCTCTTTCTGGATAAAATGGGAGGGGCAGACCACTCAAGACTTGAGGTACTAGGGACTCCCTGATGACTCAAGGCCTTTAAGTGTCAGCACTTTGAAGCTGTCAGCAGCCTCTGCAGCACATCGGCACATTTGATTCCCCAGCCAGGGAGGGGACCCACACAGCACAGCAGACCTCTCCTGCCTCGCCCGCTGTTCCCCTCAGCAGTGTACTTCAGTGGATCTGCCTGCTCTGCTCCCCACTCTGTGGTGAATCCTCTCACTCCCCACACTTCTGGCCTACACCCTGTTTCTTGTATGCATAAATAAATATTTTAAAAAGAAAATGCTAGAAACTTCTTGTTGGCTTGGGTAAGGGCCTTGAGAACAGGAGCATAAAGCCAACATCTTATTTTACAGATGAGTAAACAGGTTGCGAGCCCTGTGGCCCTAATGAAGGAGCCCGGATTTGAACACACGTCAAGAAAGTGACCCGTGTGGCTGTGCTGACTTGTGCTACAGAGCACACGACGGAAGCTTCTGACTGGCTCATTTCACTTAGCACAATGTCTCCAAGGTTCATCCAAGTTGTAACCTGTTGGAATTTCCATCCTGGAGATGCGTTGCACACCAGTGTCAGTACCGTTAACGTGACCAGTAAGGGCCTCCCTGGTGGGGCAGGGGTTAAGGTCGCAGCACTATGAAGTGATCCTCAGCCGCTGCAGCAAGAGTTTGATCCCCACCAGGGAGCTGACCCGTGACACAGCAGACCTCTCCTGTTCACCAGCTGCTCCTCTCAGCAGTGTATTTCAGTAGATCCGCCTGTTCCGCTTCCTACTGTCTCTGATGAATCTTCTCACATCTCTGGCCTACACCCCTGTTCTTGTATGCATAAATAAAAAATAAATCTTAAAAAACAATTGACCATCAATCATTTCTAGTCATGTTAAATGTATTGACACTGAGGGCCTCCCTGGTGGTGCAGTGAGTAAAGCAATGCACTATGAAGCTATCCGCAGCCACTGCAGCACAAGTTTGATCCCTGCCGCCAGCCTGGGAGGGGACCCACATGGCGCAGCAGACTTCTCCTGCCTCACCCACTGCTCTCCTCAGCAGTGTGTTTCAGTCGATCTGCCTGTTCTGCTCCCCACTCTATCTCCGATGGATCCTCTCACCCTCCACACCTCTGGCCTGTACCCCAGTGCTTGTATGCATAAATAAATCTTTTTTAAAAATGTGTTGACACTGGTGTGCAACTCATCTCCAGAACTGTATCATCTTGCAAAGCTAAAGCACTATGCCCATTAAACATTCCCTTTTTCCTACTCAGGGTCTATGCTCTAGATGCTCCACTTAAGTGAAAGCACAGAGTGTGTGGTTTTTTGTGATCTGCTTATTTCACTTAATACAATGTCCCCAGAGTTCATCCATGTTGTAGCTTATTGGAATGTCCATCCTTTTGAAGGCTAAATAATATTCCATTGCATATATATAGTTTACAAATGTTTATATTTCATTCCTCTGTAATAAGAAACCAAAAGTAAATAAAAACTGTGTTCAGTGATTAAAGTTCCAATATTTTATCTGATTTAGAAATGACATTCAGTGAATATATACCATGTAACTTGATTTAGCAAAATCTCTAAGAGAGAGTATTTAAAAAAAAAATGCCACCCTGATATTACTTGACATCATATGACTTGGCCAGGTCAGACAGATCATGGTCCTGGCATCCCTTAAAGATTCACCAAAAAGTCCTTTCTCTTTCCACAGGGAGACTCTAGTGGTCCCCTGGCCTTCCAGAAGGATGGAACCTGGACCCTCATGGTTATCTTGAGTTTGGCAAGTGTCACCTGCCAAACCAAGTTGCCTAACATGTTTGCCCATGTCGTTGAATTCATGCCCTGGATTCAGGAGACCATGGCCAAAAACTAAGCCCCAATTATTCCAATCCAACCCCAAGTGTCTCCAATAAAAATCTTTATACAGAAAAAAAAAATCTCTAAATGTATAAATTACCCACCAAAGTTTTGAAAAAAAAATTTTTTGGAAACTATTTTTAAGACCATAAACATAATTATTACTAAGGCGTTTACCTAAAACTTTTATCCCATTGACATCTATTTAAACCTTACATCTTTAAACAGTTTTTCTTACTGAAAAACGTTGTAATAATATAGCTATCATGAGCTTCCTTGATTCATAAACCTGGTAGACTAAAGTAGCTTATCTGTTTGATAACTCTGAAAATATGCCTATCTTATTAAACCAACAGACTTTATTTATTTTTTTAAAGATTTATTTATTTATGCATACAAGAACTGAGGTAAAGGCCAGCAGTGTGGGGGGTGAGACGATTCACCAGAGACAGAGTGGGGAACAGAACAGGCAGATTGACTGAAACACACTGATAAGGGGAGCAGCAGGCGAGGCAGGAAAGGTCTGCTGCGCCATGTGGGTCCCCCCTTGGCCAGCGACAGGGATCGAACTCGTGCTGCAGTGGCTGCGGTTTGCTTCATAGTGTGTTGCTTAACCCACTGCGCCACCAGGGAGGCCCCAAAACCAACAGACTTTAACTTTCTTCCATTTACCAATAGTTACTATAAGTCACATTAACTATTTTAAAAAATTGGGTTTTTTTTTTTTTTTTTTTCAAAAAAATTTCAAGTGTTAGGAACATTTTGATTTATACTAAATATTTCAATCCCAGGCAACTCAAAAATTAATTTTTGACAATACCCTCAATTCATAAGAAGTGCCACATAGAAACATAACCCCCATGGGGGAGCACACGCATCATACAACAGATCCAAACTGAGACCTCTTACTTTTCACTTAAAATTTTAGTCATGAGTTAGGTCATAACTTACCAGTTTATAGAAGAACAGGTGGGTGGAAGCTTTCATTAGTCCAATTTTCAAATAGCTTACTTTTCTTTTTCTGATGAGAACTTCTCCCTCAAATTGGCATTTCAGGGGCTTCCCTAGTGGCCTAGGGGTTAAGTCTCAGTGCTATCATTTTTTTTTAAGACTTATTTATTTATGCATACAAGAACTGGGGTACAGGCCAGAAGTGTGTTTTGGGTGGGGGGAGAGGAATCACCAGAGACAGAGTGGGGAACAGAACAGGCAGATCAACAGATATACACAGCTGAGGGCAGCAGCAGGCGAGGCAGGAGAGGTCTGCTGCACCATGTGGGTCCCCTCCCTGGCCAGCAGCAGGGATCGAACTCGTGCTGCAGTGGCTGTGGTCTGCTTCAGTGTGTTGCTTAACCCACTGCGCCACCAGGGAGGCTCTCAGTGCTATCATCTTGAAGGCCTGAGTTAGACCCCCAGCCAAGGAGCTGACCCATATATGGCGCAGCAGACCTCTCCTGTCTCACCCGCTGCTCCCCTCAGCAGTGTACTTCAGTAGATTTGCCTGTTCTGCTCCCCACTCTGTCTCTGGTGAATCCTCTCACCTCCCACAACTCTGGCCTGTACCCCAGCTCTTGTATGCCTAAATAAATATTTTTCAAAAAAGAAATTCAAGAAAAAAAAAAAAAGAATTTCACGGAACTGATCAATCATCGAAAAAACTTTGCCCAAAAGATGCTCCGAAAGGCGAGGAGGAAGCCTGGCGATGGAAAAGCTCAGCATGTCCGAGGAACCGAGGCAGGCGGACAGGCTGAGATGTGGAGGCTGGGAGGGCAAGAAAGGCCAGCACCTTCTCCGCACCCGCAGAACCCAAATTGGCACCTGCCCGGGGTCAGAGGCGTGTGTGAGCCCACAGGCCCGAAAGGCGTGCGGCTTCTTCCCCTCCCGGATCTCCTGCGGCCCCTTTGTGGAGCTAACACGGTCGGGTTAACGGTGAGCATGGTGGGCCCGGATGTTGCCGGGGAGAACAAGCCTGAGGCCAGCACCGCACTCGCTAAGCACCGGTGTGGCAAAACGAGAAGCGAGTTGCCTCACAGACACGCGCTGATTACTCCACTTCTGGGTAAACGTGGCGTCAGCGCGTGGAGGCCTGACTCAGGACGCCTGGCTGTTGGGAAAGGCTTCAAAGTGGCAAACGACTTCCTTTGGCCACGAGAAAAGGCGGAGATGCTGGCAACAGATCAACAAGGATAAGTGAAGTATCCACCATTGTCTGGTGGACAGTGTGACCCCATGGTCTAGCTCTCTGTTGGGTTTACAAGGTCAGTGCACAGTGACTAGAGGCTAGAGGCCTTTTGGTTTAAACAGAGTGCTTCCCAATGGGCCTCCCCTGGTGGCGCAGTGGGTTAAGCAACGCACTATGAAGCAAATCGCAGCCACTGCAGCACGAGTTCGATCCCTGCCGCCGGCCAGGGTGGGG